>CM076572.1:1184865157-1185172001 GCA_034641835.2 Pinus albicaulis | reverse complement strand
ATGTTCCTTTTTAGGAATTTCTGCAATATCTCGAATGAGGACGTTGTATAAGGAAAACCATGCAACAAAAAAGTAGACCAGGACTTGGATCCTCTAATATATTTTGTATGTAGCTTAAATATAGAATGGAATTAGAAAAAAATTATTCTAGCTACATTAAACAAACCTCCCCAACTCATATATGCACAAAAGCACCCCAAACCCACTACTTCATAAAATAGAAATGCTGGAAACAACAACAACATTATTCTTATTATGGAATCTACAGAAAAATATAGTTTAATACAGATCCAGAGCTTTCATTAATCATGTAATCAGAAATGAAAGGTTAGACCTCTTTTTCAAGCACTTCGGAATACCCCGACAAGGGTTTCCGGCAAAATAACAACATAAAATGCAACTCTGCAGAAAATAAAGTTGTACCCAGAAAATTTGTATTAAGAAATACCAAATGTGATCTGAAATGGAAAAACAATAAAGTAATTAGCCCAAGGCCTTCCTCAATAGATCTCCCAGAGTGAAATAGACTCCTCCTCCTCTGAAACAACCAAAAAAATGGAAAGATGCAACCCCAACTACTGCAACTACTGCAGAAATAACGCAATCACTGGGAGTGAATGCACTGTCTAGGATGGAGAATGGTTTCCCTCAAGATAAATGATGAGAATTGGACTTAGGACCTCCTCCTTAGATCTCTCAATCAGCTATATCAATGGTGAAGATAGAATTCCCGCATGAGAATCCTTTGCACTAAATAGTGCTGCAACTCTGGCTAAACAGCTGGAGCTTGAAATTAGTCAAAATACCAAAACAAGAATGAATACTGAATGAATCTCTTGGTACTATCTCCTCCTCTTTATCCTTCGTGAGCTTCCTCACCCCAGACCCCACTCAATGATGTTGTGACTTCCTTGAGAAGTTTCCTCTTTCAAAATTGCGCTACCTTAGCTAGTCTCTCTCCTCTTGCAACATCAATGTTGACTTGGTCAACTAGATCTAGTTTGTTGTCTTGCCCTTCTTTCACACCAAAGTGGCTTTATTTTATCATCGTAATCCAATCCCTTTTCACACTGGGATAAGTTTTATTACCTTTCCTACTTCTTATTGAAAAAATGGAGCAATTATAATATTCCAAGTAGCTGTGGCTAATTGGGAACATTATAGTCCTCCCCACTCAAAAGTTGCTTGCCCACAAGCAACAGTAAAGAAGGATGTTGCAAGATCTTCTCTCCCTCCCAAGTGGAATCCTCATCTGGTAGATTCTTCCATAGAATCAGATATTCCTTGATGACTCTATTTCTCAGTTGCCTCTCCCTTGTGTCCAAGATTGCTTCTGGCTGCAAGATTAAGTGGCCCTCATCATCAACAGGGGGGAGATCCATGTTGGAAACTACATTCCTCCCAATGGCCTTCTTGAGGCAAGAGACATGGAAGATATTGTGGATATTGCTTCCCTTAGGAACCTCCAACTCATATGCTACCTTACCGATGCATTTGACCACCTTGTATGGCCCATAGAAACGTGGTTTGAGCTTCTCAGCTCCCTTCTCCTTCAGCTTGGAGTTCTTAGCCAAGAAGATCTGGTCTCGGTAATAGATGACCTCATCCATTACTTTAAACCTCTAATCCGATATCACCCCATCAATTATCTCACATGCAAAGTCATCTTTGGAAAACTCAACTAAAAGTTGAGCCTTCCAATCTGCGTCCATGCCCCTCAAATACAGCGTTGTAGGCCTCTTGGATAGTGCATCGGCTACTATATTTCTCTTCCCCTTGACATACTCTATGTCAAAATCATAATCTTGGATTTTTCTCACCCACTTTTGTTGTCTCTCCTGGAGTTGCTTCTGTTCAAGGAAGAATCAAAGACTGTTATGGTCAGTCTTCACCTTGAACTTATTCCCCACCAAGTATTGCCGGAATTTGGCTAATGCATTCATGATTTCCAACATTTCTTTATCATAAATGGGATACAACCTATCATGAGGGAGAAACTTTCTGCTCTCAAAGGCTATAGGATGCCCTCCTTGCATCAAGACTGCCCCAATACCTTCACCTGATGCATCACATTCTAGAACAAAAGGTCGAGAAAAGTCAAGCAAAACCAAAACAGGACAACTACTCATTACCTCTTTGAGCTTATCAAAATCCCTCTGCGTTGTAGGTGTCCAGTGGAAAGCTCCTCTCTTTTTCAAGTCTATGGGTGGTGCAGCTAGTTGTGAAAACCCTTTCACAAACTTCTGGTAATAAGTGCATATGCCCACAAACCTCTGAGTTCTGTCACATTCTTGGGCTCAGGCCAATCTCTGATAGCCTGGATCTTCTCCTCATGTACCCTAACTCCATCTACTCTTATGATTTTCCCCAAATACAACATCTCTGTGAGGCCAAAATTCACATTTGGAGAGTTTAGCATAGAATTGTTGCTCCTTGAGAATATGCAAAATTTTCTCAATATGGTGCAAGTGCTCCTCCCAAGTGCGGTTGTAGATAAGTATATCATCAAAGAAGACCAATAAAAACTTCCTCAAATGACCACGGAAGATGTGGTGCATGAAATATTGGAAAGTTTCTGGGGCATTGGTCAATCCAAAAGGCATTACCAGAAACTCAAAGTGCCCATAGTGACATTTGAATGTTGTCTTGGGGATATATTACTCCCTCACCTTGATTTGATGATACCCTGATCTCAAATCAATCTTGGAGAAGTATTTAGATCCCCTCAACTCATCCATGAGTTCATCGATCCTGGGTATAGGGTACCTATTCATCATGGTCTTCTTGTTCAAGGCCCTATAGTCAATGCACATCCTCATTGTGCCATCTTTATTCTTTACTAAGACCACCAAAGAAGCAAAGGGGCTGGTACTTGGCCGGATGTGCCCTAGAGCTAGCAGCTCCTGGATGGCCCTCTCAATCTCATCCCTATAAGCCTTGGGATGCCTATAAGGAGTGGTGATTACTCCTTGGATCCCTTATTCCAGCTCAATGGTGTGTTCAAATCCTTGGTTAGGAGGTCTCCGTGGTGGGATATCTCTAAATACTTTGGAATACAGGTCCAAGAGGGACTGAACATCTGGATGCACTGGTGAATCCTTTCCCTTCAACTCTGATATATGCAGCTCTACTGCCCATTCAACATTCCCTCTGCACAGATCTGCCTCCATCCTGTGTGTTGAAACAACTTGAGCGCGGTATGTGTTTATACCCTTGATATTTTGATGTTGGCCATCCTCCCCTCCTGTCCACTCCATCTCCAAGGTTCTCAAATTAGTGGTAACTCTTCCAAGAGTGATTAACCACTGGACCCCCAATATGAAGTTGGTGTCAGGAATTTTGACCACAAAGAAATGGTCTGTCAAGGTGTAAGTCCCCATGGTAATGGTTAGTGCCGGAACATACTTAGCACATTGCAGGGTCATAGCTCCTGGGACCAAAACTGAGAATCCCTAAAACTCCTCCATGTGGATTCCTCTCCTTTCTACCAACTGTGCATCAATAAAATTATGAGTGGCTCCAATATCTATCAACACAAAGACTCTTTACCCCATGATATTACCTTTCACCCTCAAAGTTAGATACTTTGGGACTCCTCTCAACGCTGCAATAGCTCCCCCTCTTGGAGCAAAGTCTTCCCTGGATTGTACAACGCTGGCATCGATCTTAGAAGGGGTCTTGACATGATGTGTCCTTCCTGCAACATATTATCCCTCCAAATCCTAAGAAAGGATTGTCTCCCTTGGTTTTGAGTAAGTCTCCTGCTGCAAAAGGGTTCTTGCCCTGGGCAAGATGTGTTGTAGATCTCTAGCTTTCTCCACAGCTTCAAGGGGTGTGGTTGGTTTAGTGGATTTGACTAACCCTTGCAATGGTTCAACCAACCCATTAGAAAACATGCATACCTTCCTGCTCATAGTGAGGTTGGACACCATCACTGAAAGCTGAAAATACTCAGCAATATAATCCTCAAGATCTCCCTCCTGTTTGAGCTTGGTTATCTTAGCAAAGTGGGCTTCTAGATCTCTTGGATCAAACCTTTCCACTAGATTCTTGGTGAAAGCTGAGCATGAAGTGATATGATGATGCCCAAGTGTGGTTAGTCTATGAAACCACCATTCTTGAGCTTCCCCTTCTAGGTGCAGCGCAACTATCTTGATGACTTCTATCTCATAAACCTTGTTGAGCTGGAAGTATGTGTCCAGGTTCTCCACCGAAGCCATGGTTGTGCACTTAGATGTCATATCAAATGTGGGTAAGAATAACCCTACCATACTGCACTGTAGGGCTGATCCCTGGATCAAGTTCTCCTCATTTTGATGGGGATTTATCCTCCTCCTATCCTTGATCCGACAAAACTCTTGAAAGCTCAAGTGCTCCTTGAACCCTTGAGATTAGAGTTCATATTATTCAAAATATTCCCCCAGGGTGCCCTCCTTATCTCCTCCAGTTATAAATTAAGGCATGGTGGAGCGTTGTGATGTAGCTAAATGCCCCATGCCATTGGCAGTGTTGGTGCTTGCCTCATGGCAAAATGCTAAAGAGTCCTCTTCATGTCTCATCTCCCTGAGATCCCTTGCAATGTTTTGCAGGGTTTGAAGTACGAGTTTTGAGATGTCTTCCTCCTTCATGCTGAAGATAAATCCCCCCCCCCACAAAATGAGCCAAGAGCAGAGCTCTGATACCACTGTAATGTTCCTTTTTAGGAATTTCTGCAATATCTCAAATGAGGACGCTGTATAAGGAAAACCATGCAAAAAAAACGCAGAACAGGACTTGGATCCTCTAATATATGTTGTGTGTACCTTAAATATAGAATTTCATCAGAAAAAAAATCATTATAGCTACATTAAACAGATCTCCCCAACTCATATATGCACAAAATCACCCCAAACCCACTGCTTCATAAAATAGAAATGTCGGAGATAGTAACAACGTTATTATTATTATGGAATTTATAGAAAAATATAGTTTAATACAGATCCAAATCTTTCATTAATCATGGAATCATAAATGAGAGGTTAGACCTCTTTTAAAAGCACCTCGGAATAACCCGGCAAGGGTTTCCGGCAAAATAACAACATAAAATGAAACTCTGCAGAAAATAACGTTGTACCCAGAAAATATGTATTAATAAATACCAAATGTGATCTGAAATGGAAAAAAATATAGTAATTTTCCCAAGGCCTTCCTCAATAGATCTCCCGGAGTGAAATAGACTACTCCTCTTCTTAAACAAGCAAAAAAATGGAAATATGCAACCCCAGCTACTACAAAAATAACACAATCATTGGGAGTGACTGCACTGTCTAGGATGGAGAATGATTTCCCTCAAGATAAATGATGAGAATTGGACTCAGGACCTCCTCCTTAGATCTCTCAATCAGCTATATCAATGGTGAAGATAGAATTCCCGTATGAGAATCCTTTGCACTAAACAGTGCTGCAACTCCGGCTAAACAACTGAAGCTTGCAATCAGTCTTTAGAAAAAAACAAGAATGAATATTGAATGAATATCTTGCTGCTATCTCCTCCTCTTTATCCTTGGTGAGCTTCCTCATCCCGGACCCCACTCAATGATTTTTTGACTTCCTTGAGAAGTTTCCTCTTTCAAAATTGCGCTGCCCTAGCTAGTCTCTCTCCTCTTGCAACAACAATGTTGACTTGGTAAATTGGATCTAGTTCATTGTCTTGCCCTTATTTCATACCAAAGTGGCTTTATTTTATCCTCCTAATCAAATCCCTTTTCACACTAGGATAAGTTTCATTACCTTTCCTACTTCTTATTGCAAAAATGGAGCAATTATAATATTCCGAGTAGCTATGGCTAATTGGGAACATTACAAATGCTATGAGAATGGATTTGTCAAAATAAGAACAATTCATGAGGAAGGCATTCCATTTCTTTTTAATGGTTATTGGTTAAATTTGTAGAAGAAGCCTCTACCAAAAGAGGACTTTACTAACTCAATAAGCAAAGATATGAATGTAATTTTGGGTCTCACAACTCCCAGTTTATCTAAACTATGATCAGAAAAAGAAGGAAAAGAAAAAAAAGAAAAGAGAAAAAAAAATTAAAAAGGAAGAAGAAAAAAAATAAAAGCACCTAGATGAAAACCTCCATGCGACACCTGAGTCCCACTCTAGGGTTTAAAACCTCCATGAGGCAACCCAAGAGCATGAAAAAGAGAAAAATAAATGAAAATATCCCCAGGTGAAAACTTCCTTTTAGGCACCTGGGGTAAGCCTCTAGAATGAAAACCTATCTAGAGGCAACCTGCAAGTCTCATAAAAATGAAAAAAACAAAAAGAAACAAGTGAAAAATATAAAGAGAAAGAAACAACAGAAGGAAAGGATCCCTGACACTAGTTCTACGCACAAGTTTTCTTGCAGCGTTCTAGTCATGGTTAAAGGGACAAGAGTCACAGGAGGCAACCTCCAAATCCCACTTTTCCACCCCCCAATATATACTCCTACATGTCCTTAATAATTCCACCCATTTCCCTACATTCTTCTATCATTAGGAAAACCGTCGTGACTCAATTCTTCCTCAATCCTGTAGTGCTACAAGATTTTCTCGAACTACTACAATATTGACCATAATTGCTATGGGATTTTGATTAACATAAGGATAGGTATTAAATGTCATGATTTCCTTGGGAGAATGAAAAGAGAAGTCCAACACACCTCCATCATCCCTTATCCACCCCATTTTTTCATTTTTCCATCCAAAACATCATCTTTGTTCATGAAAAAAACTCCCCTTGCACCCCTTCTTCTATAACTTTCACCACAAAAAAAAATTCCAGTCCCTGTCAATGGGATCACCATGAATTATAAGAGCCTTATAGTGCATTTCATGAATGATATTATGATTTTTTAGGGGTACGTGTCATTTTTACAGGACAAGATCCAATCTTGTAACAACCTGCACAAACCCTAAAGAACCACAAGCGAAGAAATTTGATGGCACCAGAGTGAAGACTTAGTCATCCTAAAGCATTGAAGAACCATCCTTGTGATCTTTGGAAGCCACACAACTCTTAAGGAGCTGCTACATGGAAAATGATCATCTCGAGGAACAACAGATCAATACAACACTTGAAGAACCTACATTAATATACCTCACTTAGTGAGTTATCTGAAAATGGTCTAGATAACTTGTATGTATTTCAAGAACCTACCACTCAGTTTAAATTAAAATGATCTAACTTTTTCTTAACAATTTTGCGGAATTATTTACTTGAAAGTGGTGTATGAATTTTTATTGTTTATGTGTCTTAGCTTCATTTTTTCTTGCTATAATTTAACATGTATGACAGCAACATAATGCAGAAAATAATCATTCAAAAACAACAGCAATTTTAATCTAGGAGTTCACCCGAAATCTCGTGGGCTACATCTCCTTTGAGCTTTGTCATCATGACTCAGCTCTTTGGGATTGTGGTAAGTTTTTTTTACAAAGTAAATACTTAATTCCAATGAATAAAAAAATGATCCAAATGATTGAAAATACCATGAATATCCCTCAAATGGTTGTCCAAACTCTGAAAACAGCTTTAGGTTCTTGTTGACATGATTCCTTCTGTCGGTGCACTAAGCTACTCTGAGCTTCTAAATGGCACAAAATCCCTTAGAATTATATTTCTGTCACTGAACCCACTCCTGCTATATCCAATACACATCATACATCAAATACCAACTGATAAATTTCTCAAATTGAGGACTGCAATCCCAAAATAGGTTATCCTCCATGGTTTGCCCAGGGCTGCCCATAAATTCACATCCGCATTTCAAGATCTAGAAGTTATAAAAATGTTCTGAAACCACTTCCATTAGTTCCAAAATGACTGAAATAGTCAAGATAGAGTTTTGTTTCATCAAAAATAGCCTCCAGCTGCTCCGGTTTCGCCTCAATCACCTATCGGCACCCCTTGGCACTAGGGTCAAGGAAAACTTCTCTGTTGAGTTTTCGACCTCTAAAAGTATTTAACACTTGTTGAAACCTCTATAAATAGATTCAAAATTATTTTTTCAGCCAATAATTACCACTGGTTCACTCCAAATGGTCTCAAACAACTCTTTCTAAGCCCTGCACTCTTGCTAGCGAAAGCTCGCACTAATGGCCCTTGGAACTTTACTGAAGTTTTTTGACCTTCAAAATTTCTCTACAGGCTCTAAAAACCATTTCATCAGATTCAGAACATCTGAATTATCCAATTTAGACTATTGGAACTCTATAAAAGGACTCTAACTCCCCTAGTTAGGCCTCAAGCTAAATTTGTCTCATGGTGGCCCTGATGGATCCTTCATCTTCCCTGAAGCAAAAGCTGTTGAAGATCACCTCCATTAGACCTGAAACCTGTCCCCAAGTCTTCAAAAGGTCGAATAGACCCAAATTTGACTAAAATTTCATCCAATTTGGTTCAATAATGAGAGATTTATGACCAAAAAAACTTTGCCCAATTTCCTCCACTAAATGTGGGGCAACTGCTAGTTAACTCCACTAAAAGTGGAAGTCCGCCTAAATTTGGGAGTGCCTCCAAAATCTCCGCCATATTAAACTTCACTTAACTGAAGCTTAATTAAATATTAAACCTGATATTAGGATTCTTAAGCACTCTTAACATTAAGCTCCCACACTGGTCATATGATGAGGTTCCATGGGAGGAGGGTTGGCCCCTTCATGCTCCATCGAACCCACTCAGCATTCAAAGTGAAATAACGTATTCATACAGTGTCCGTTGTTCAAACTATTTGTGGTGCCAAAATTAGGAAGATGAGACCTATGCAACCATATTGGTGTCAACCCCAATCCTGTAACTCTGAAGTTTGAGCTAATCCTTAGGTCCTTGATCCAGTTCTAACCACACCTCCCAAATGAGAAGATTTTGGACCCCAAAATCTCTCTTGGACTACTGAAACTGATCTGTACAGAAAATGAGAGTAATGCACCATATTCTCTTCAGCCTCCCAATACTTGCCTTGCATGGCTATTGAATTTGAACCACAACTAGAAAGCAATTCACACTTCCATTCTTCGATGCACTTGTCCTCCTGTCAAGAACTGTCTTTCTTGCACTCACTCAGAAAATTTCTGGTGGGAAATTTGCAGAAGTAAACTGTACATTGTTGCCTTGATCAATGATCCAAGGTGGCTCAAACATAAGTCGTGCAACATGCGACATCAACAACAAGTCGTCATAAAATGTGCTATACAATTGACACAAAATCAATGTAAAAAGTGTGCAATACAATCGACACAAGTCGACAAACATGTGCGACACAATCGACACAAGTCAATAAACAACATGATACATCTTGAAAAACACATTTTCATGTATGAATGTAAAATGAACCTATTTACGGTTCACTATTTACATATACAACTTCCATGCACATGTACACCTTGAACTCCTCTTTTCAAGTACCAACAAGTAAATAATCCCAAAAACATGTAGGTGACTAAAGAGCTGAACTAAAATATATTGCTGCAATATAAGTGAGTATCATACTCATCTTTTACACCTCCATGGCAAAATTTTGCAACAACAAATAAATTCCTTCAACTGAACCGCATTTATATGCAATCTTGCATCAAAATTTTCAACAGAAATACATGCATACAACCGAAATGTGCACATGTACAAAGGAGTATTTCTTACTGTGTTAAGAAGTCCATCCACTTCTTTCTAAGCCACCTCCATGGCGACTTTTGCTGCTGCAAAACTTTTTCATGTGAATCTTCCATTTTCACATCGATAATGGAATCCATAGTTCCACTTGTGCCAATATTTTTGTCCTCTTGTTGCATGTGCTTTGGAAGACTAGTTGGATGCAAAGTCCAACAATGAGAGACATCATGTCCCTTCTTTTGGCAATATGTGCAAAACTTATGCACCTTCTTTGAAATTTGTCTTTGCCTCATCTTCTTCCTGTATGCTTTCTTCCTCATCCAACATCTTGAAACAACATGGTTAAATCCACCACAATATGTACAGAAAATATTTCTTCCATTTAAGCATGTAAAATTATCATGCTTTGCAGAAACACAATCAAATTGATCATGAGAAGATGTATACCTCTTGTGCTGCTTTGAATGTTCATCATTTTTGTCTTCATGAGAAGATGAACTAGTAGAGGCTACAACTTTCATTTGCAGACTAACATCATCATTCTTGTCTTGAAAACTGTATGAACTTGCATGCTCGCCATAAGTTGCATGTCTTCTATCTTCTTGCTGCAACAAAGGCTTAAAGCAATGGAAATCATATTTGAAACAAATTTGACATGTTTGCATATTAGAACTTGGAATAAAGGTTCTCTTTAAAGTAGCATCACATGCCTTCAAGTATTTGGTGTCTTCGCCATTAAACTACACATAACCAAGACCAATATTCTTGGGTCGTTCCTCAACCGAAATGGGATCAACCATGCCTTGTGCATGCTTTCCTAATCCTTTGCCTTCATAGCCCATTTTAATCATTAATTTGGACCCTATTCCCTTTGTATGTTTTTTAAAAGAACCAACACATATTTCTAATGAGGAAACTAAAGATAAGTTAGAATGGATTACCTCTTCCTCACACATTTCTTGGTCAAAGCCTCTTGGGCTTGATGGAGTTGCCTCTCCATATCATGCAATATTTGAAGAATTTCTTCCTTCTCTTCCTTTATGGCAAACAATTTTTCATGAAGTTCAGTGCTTTCTCTTTTGTCCTCAAACAAAATCTGCACCATGTCCTTCAATATAATAAATTCATGCTTCATATCATCATCGAAGAATCCTGTGAAGGAGGAAAATTCACTTGTAGAAGTTGTCATTATGATGTCAATGAACCGGAGGAACTTCAACAAAGTTCTTAAAGCTTTCAAAACAAATGATTTTTTTTTTTTAACCAAATGGCTGTAAAGACCAACTCTTATTCAAGCAGCCAAACAACAAACAAACTCTAAGAGCTTCCTAACAAACAATCGTCAAGAAGTTTTGTGTTCCAAGGGTGAATTTGAGGTCCTTTGGGGTAAGGAATATGCCTTAATGCCTTTTCTTCCTTTTTTTTTCTCTCCAATACTTAGCTAATCAGGAGCTATGCCCAAATCTCAAGCAAACTCAAACAACAATCAATTTGCAAATAGTAAAATAGTCAATATTTTACAATGTTTAAACACCTTCCAAGCTATACGATCAAGCAACCAAGTGCTATATCAAGTAGGAAACTATGCTCTGATACCAACCTGAGCTGAAAATGGTCTGGATAACTTGTATGTATTTCCAGAACCTACCACTCAATTTAAATTAAAATGATCTAGCTTTTACTTGACAATTTTGTGGAATTATTTACTTGAAAGTGGTGTATGAATTTTTATTGTTTATGTGCCTTAACTTCATTTGTTCTTGATATAATTTAACGTGTATGATAGAAACATAATGCAGCAAATAATCATTCAAACACAACAACAATTTTAATCTAGGATTTCACCCGAAATCTCGTGGGCTACGTCTCCTTTGAGCTTTGTCATCATGACTCAACTCTTTGGGGTTATGGTAAGTTTTTTTTACAAAGTAAATAATTAATTCCAATGAATGCAACAATGATCCAAAGGACTGAAAATAACATGAATATCCCTCAAATGGTTGTCCAAACTCTGAAAGCAGCTTTAGGCTCTTGTTCACACGATTCCTTCTGTCGGTGCACTAAGCTACTCTAAACTTATAAATGGCACAAAATCCCTCATAATTCTATTTCTTTCAATTAAACCACTCCTTTTGTATCCAATACACATCATAAATCAAATACCAACTGATAAATTTCTCAAATTGAGCATTACAATCCCAAAATAGGCTATCCTCCACGGTTTGCCCAAGGTTGCCCATAACTTCACATTTGCTTTTAGAGCTCTAGAAGTTCTCAAAATGTTCTGTAAACAATTCCATTGGTTCAAAAATGACTAAAATAGTCAATATAGAGTTTTGGTTCATCAAAAATAGCCTCTGGCTGCTCCAGTTTCGCCTCAATCACCTATCGGCACCCCTAGCACTAGGGTCAAAGAAAACTTCTCTGCTGAGTTTTCAACCTCTAAAAGTATTTAAAACTTGTTGAAACCTATGTAAATAGATTAAAAATTATGTTTTCAGCTAGGAATGACCAGTGGTTCACTGCAAATGGTCTCAAACAACTCTTTCTAATCCCTGCACTGTTGTTGGAAAAAGCTGGCACTAATGGCCCCTAGAACTTTACTGAAGTTTTTCAGCCTTCAAACATTATCTACAGGCTCTGAAAAAAGTTTCATTAGATTCAAAACATCTGAATTATCCAATTTAGTCTATTTTAACTCTGGAAAAGGACTCTAACTCCCTTTGTTAGGCCTCAAACTAAATGTGTCTCATAGTGGCCCTGATGGCTCCTTCATATTCCCTGAAGCAAAAGCTACTGAAGATCACCTCCATTCGACCTGAAACCTATCCAAAATTCCTCATAAGGTCAAAGAGACCCAAAATTGACTAAAATTTCATCCAATTTGGTTCAATAATGAGAGGGTTATGACCAAAACAACTTTGCCCCATTTTCCTCCACTAAATGTGGGGCAACTGCTAGTTAAGTCCACTAAAAGTGGAATTCCGCTTAAATTTGGGAGCGACTCCAGAATATATCCCATATTAAACTCCACTTAAATGAAGCTTAATTAAATATTAAACCTGAGATTAAGCTCCTTAAGCGCTCTTAACATTAAGCTCCCACACCGGTCATATGATGAGGTTCCATGGGAGGAGGGTTGGCTCCTTCGTGCTCCGCCGGACCCACTTGACATTCAAAGTGCAAGAATGTCTTCATAAGATGTCCGTTTTTTGAACCGTTTGTGGCGCCAAAATCAGGAAGAAGAGACCTATGCAACCATGTTGGTTTCAACACAATCCTGTAAATTTTAATTTTGAGCTAATCCTTAGGTCCTTGATCTAGTTCTGACCAATGAGGCACCTATCAGAGAATATCTATAAAAATATCTTTTTTACAGGAAATAACAATGCATGAAACAACCAACATGAAATAAAGCACCTCCAAAGACCATTCGATCAATCACTATCTTGAAGCAGCGTGCAAGCATCAACAACAACTTGAAATCACCAAGTAGGCTCAAGTATGGCACTCCTCACTTGTTCCTTTAAATGCATGGTATATCAAAAATGTTTTTAATGAATGAGGAATGAGTTTTATAGGCTGGAGGTGGCTAGTAAACTTGGCCACCCTAAAATAGTTAAAGTGCAATTAACTCACCAATCCATATAATGTGGGAAAAGTAAAAAAATAAGAAGGTGATAATTACGAGGAGTGGGGCCAATGGCCCAAAAGAGGAAATGTGTAGATGGTAGGTTGTGGCCAACTCAAAAAGTGTGTCAATCCCACTACTACAAGAGTAAATAAAAAGGGCAGGCCTAATTTCATTTGTACCAAGAAGGTCATTCCCAAAATGGTAAGAGAGACCCGCTAAGACATCAAGGGTTGATCTAGTTACAACCAATGATCCCCTAGAGTACTACATAGAAGCTACAGGGTTGAATATTAGGTGCTACAGAATTAGAGGGAGTTTCTATAGGATTGCAGAAAATTGCTACAAGATTAGGGGCAGTTACTATAGGATTGAAAAACAGTGCTACATGATTGGGTCAAGAGGTGAAAGATGGTGATAATTGACAAGGAATTTCCTCTAAAACCCCCCATAAATTAAGGATTCATATAAGTAAGGTTAATTATAACATTCTCATCACCTTCCACGCACAAAAAGTAGGATAATTTGGCCAAATTATTCCTATACAGATATCCTATAGCAAACCCTTGCGGATTGAATTTTTCTCTTTCCAAAAGTTTTTTCATGTGAAGGAAGCATGATACAATAAAAACTAATGTGCTTGGGATTTGGAATGTAATTATCCTCCCTCTGGGCAAATGAAAAAGCATTTCCCCTCTCATCTCTATTTTGAAACCCTAATCCACTCATAAAATAATAATTGACAAAATATTCTATGAGGAGACTTAAGGAAGAAGAAATAGAAACATGGGAATAGGTTTCAATAGAAGGGATCCAACAAACACTAAAATAATCCATCAACACTCTATTTTCATAGATATCTTTATTAGCCACCAATGGATGGGATTTTTTTAAAAACTAAAGGGATATGATGATGAGATAACCCGTGAATTTTCCATGGCCCTCCACCCTTGAGGGGAAGATAATGCCACCACTACTGTAAGAGGAATTTCCATCTATTTTAATGCAAATATCATTAGTAGAGTGACCATAATACCTTTAGTTTTTATATGTGGAAAGGAAAATAAGATAGAATCCATCACAACCAATAAATAATTCTTCCTCCCTGAAGAGAATCTAGTTGAAGACAAGAATGGAGTTAAAAGGGAGAGCCTTCGTTACCCTTGGGATGAAGTAGTCTGTAACATTATAAAGTGCATGTATTGTGAATGAAAGTTGAGTGTTATGTATGCCTATCAATTTAGGCGACTCTATGAATCGAGGTTCCTAACATAGTTTCCCATCCCAAGCAGACTCAATGTTCCACATTTTCTCCTTCAACCTATGATTGAAATGAGCTAGAGGGTGAGAGAAGGGAAACAACAATACATTTCCCATCATGGCCTCATAAGGATAATTGTTATGAATTCCTTAAGTCACCTCAGGAGCCCTGTGCTATGGAATTATTTTGTGGACATGGGTAGGGAGGCCTTCATCGACACGCAAGGACAATTTGTGATTGAACATTAAGATACCACAAAATATAGTGTTGCTAAGGAAGAAGGTGAAAAATAAGAATAAGTTGAGGAAGAGGAATAAGGGAGTGAGGAGAAGAAGGGGGGGAATTGAATAAGAAGCTAAATAAGAGAGGAAGGAATAGGAAGGGAAACCATAGGTAGCAAAGGAGACACTTGGGGAGCCCTTTAAACCTCATAAAAGAGAAAACAATACCAACACCACTCATGAGGGGATGCATAACAAGATATGGGTACCACCGTGGTAGCCCTTAGAATACCTATAAAACCTAAAAGGAGGCATCCCAAGCAGGGTCCCTTATACTTCAAAAGAAGGAATAGCACTAGGATCAAACAAGGGAAGCCTTAGCCTCCCTACAATTCAAGAATATGTCAGCCACTGAGAAGGAGAAATAGGACAAGGAAAAGGGAAAAGGAAGTCACCTCCCTCAAAGCCTAGGGAAAGTATCGTCAGAAATACCAAAGGAGAAAAACCACTAGATAAACTAAATTCAAGTAGTTACAAGAAGAAACAACCATCCTCTAGAAATAAAAAAGGTTGTTGCAAGAAAGGAAAAAATATCTACAAGATAAGGAGAAACTGCTACAGGAAGGAACAACAATACCTAAAGAGGGAGAAGAAGGTCCACAAGAACTCCAAGAGACTAATATTGTTAATTCCCTATATTAATAGAATATTCCCTTATTATGTTAGTGTAGCCCCCCTTATTATTATTATTTTACCCCTGTAACCCCCATATTGTTATTATTGTGCCCTTACATTATTATTGTTAGGTCGGCTAGGATTACATTGTGGCCCCACTAGGATTACATTATGGCCCCATGGACTCCTATATATAGAAAGGAGGTTTTTCCATTTGTATCATCCAAGAATTATTCATTCATGTAATGTATTGGAGGTTTCCCCCTTGAAGTGGCTTATATCTAAGGCGTTGATATCTCTTTTCTTCTCTTTTTGGAGCTGGTTTCATAACATTTGGTATCAGAGCTTTTGGATTCTAGGGTTTCACTGCTCCAAACAGGTCATCATGGAATTTTCGCTATAACGTTTTTTCTACGATCGTTCAGAAGCTGAAATTTTTTGAATGTGAAGCAGAAATGCTGAGGAACATCGTCGCAAAATTTTAGAGCTTGGTTCGCAATATTTTCGAAGATATGATCTGTGGAAGTGAGGTATTTTTGCAGGCTCCTGAATTTAACCTAAACAGGTCATCGCGGAATTTTTGCTATAATTGTTTTTCTAAGATGTTTCAGAAGCTGAATGTTTTAGGGCATGAAGCCGAAATATTGAGGAACATATTTGAAAATTTTCAGAGCTTGGTTCCTAATATATTCAGAGATATGGTCTGTGCAATTTAGGCATTTTTCAGGCTCTCAAATTTCATCGTAAAGAGGTGATCGTGGGAAAATATTCATAACTCTCTTTATGAGCATCGGATTGGAATGCTGTAAAAGGTGACCACAAGTACACAGACTGTAGTTTTGTTTCTACCAATTTGAGATCCAAAGGAGGAAACAGTGACACGTGGCAAGTCATACGAGTTCACTCTACTGAACCATTCCATAATTATGCTAATGTGGGAGATTGGACATAACATTGACTTGAAGAATCCAAATTAGGTCAGACCTATGGAATTAGAAAGAATATTTAGAGGGCTACATTAGGGCCAAATTTCAGTTATTGAGGATCTAAAATCACATAGATAATTCTGTTTCAATATCGAGCTTCTCAAAATCAAGAAAGATGTGTGTATTTGGTTTTTAAAATTGCATAACGTTTGTTTGAAAAAGAAGTTTGAAGTGATTCCAAGGGAATATTTTAGAATTTTTATTAGTATCGGGTTCTATAATGTGTTAATAAAATAATTCCATACCCATTAAGCCCTCAAAAATCTATACTATGATGCATGAAGAGGAAGAATTGCAGTATGAGATATCAAAATTACGGTACCAAGTGCAACAAATTTTGATCTTACGAAGAGCAACCAAATATGACATAGATGGTTTAAAAGAAGAAATGGAGGCTAAGTTGGATGGTTTGAAGGATCAAATAATAGCTAATATGGATGATAAATTAGTGGAAGATCACATTGAGCATCAACAACAAATTCTCCAACTCTCAAAGGATAACCTAACTTTGGTGCAGAATCTAATGAAACAACAGGAAGATCAACATCACATCGAAAGAAGTTCTAAAGCAGTCATAGAAACAAGAACTTGACAAGTATGATCAATTTCAGAGTATCTTAGTAAGGGGAATAATTTCCTGTAGAAGATTCCACATGGGAGGATGAGAATTTTATACAGAAGCATCAAGAAATAATCAAGCATTGAGGACAACAATTTTTTGAAGGAGAGGGGCATGTTAAGTCTCTATATTAATAGTGTAGTCCCTTATTATGCTAGTGTAGCCCCCCCTATTGTTATTGTTGTACCCTTGTAACCCCCATATTGTTATTATTGTGCCCTTACATGATTGTTGTTAGGTCAGTGTTGGAACAGGGTCTCCTACGAGTTGCGAAACTGGTCCAATATTGTATATTTTTTATTATATTTAGTCTAGCACAGGGGTTTTGGGGTTATTCAAAGCCCTGAAAGCATTGTAATGGGAAAAAGGGTAAACCAGGGGTTCGAAAACCATGGTTTGTGGACCATAGGAAAGTTTAGGCTAGATTATTATAAATATAGGAACATTTTGAATTATAAGAAAGAAAAGGAAGAGCTATTGACGCGAACTATGGTTTAAGATATCTGTTTGGGTTTTTGGGGAAAGGACTCCTGCTGGATGTGTGCGTGGAGATCCAGAGTCTAGCTGTGTGCAGACCCTGTTTTTGTGTGCACAGGCTGGGATGGGTATTGTAAGAAGGAATTAATGAATTGATAAGAAAGGTTGCTTGAGAACTGAATGTATGTGTACTGTTTGTGCGAATCATTGGTAATTACTACATTATGCGCATTTTGTATTCAAGCTGCGAAAGATATGTGTAAGTGTGTTTTCTATATCTGGATTTGTTCTGTTCTATTTTATGCAATATTGTGCTACTGTCATAGAAGTATAGAATTATAGATCTAGCGCACGTGGATGTGAAAAGAGACATATCGACCTTGCGCAGACAGAGGCAATCTGGGTATCGCAGGGCCGGACACAACTCTGCTTGCCTTACCTATCCTTTCTCAGGGTGCAGAAACTTGGTTCCAACACCCATCCATACTACTTCGGGTGATACTTTGACCTTCGCAAGCAGGTCACTGCCGAAAGGGCCAGTAGTATAGGGGTTTGTTGGCAAACCTTGAAATCTGAACCTGGGTCAGGACCCCTCGAGCCAACAGTCGGCTAGGATTACATTGTGGCCCCACTAGGATTACATTGTTCCCCCATGGACTCCTATATATAGAAAGGAGGTTTTTTCATTTTTATCATCCAAGAATTGTTCATTCATGTAATGTATTGGAGGTTGCCCCCTCGAAGTGGCTTATTTATAAGGCGTTGATATCTCTTTTCTTCTCTTTTTGGAGCTGGTTTCATAGCAAATACAGATCCTGATCTTGGATCCTATTAAAATTTTATTGAAGTAGGAAGGATTATGCCTGAAAAGGAGAGAAGCTAAACTCACCGGTGGACAAATATTTCCAAGTCAAAGAAAGTTGAGGATGTAGGTATCATGGAGGAGAAGATGAATAAAATGGGTAAATAAATGGATGAATTTAGGTTAAAATAATCAACCATGAGGGAGGAATATCAGTTCAAAAACCAGAGGTCAAGGGAGAAACTACAAAAAGGAAGCACAACTTGCCAGCATGGCAAGCTTGTCCATGAAGGCCATCTGATGCAGGAAGCCATACAAATCATATGATATATTCGTCAAAGAACAATGGATGCAATTTAAAATCAAGACATTGGCAGAATAGGGATCTCTCCCATTTTAGGACTATAGGAGGTTCATTGACTTCTTCCAACAAGTAACACATTAAATGTAGGTCCAAATTGGTTGAATTCTATATGCACAACATGATCCCCACATACATGAACTTTTGGGACCCGAATTCAAGTTGGGAGATGCATAAATGATGGCCCTATACTCTTGGCCTTACCCAAAACAACCCAATTAGATCCTAACAGTTCACACGTTACATCAATCTTCTATCTTACTTACTTACTAGACCCAAATATCTATCTATTTATAATATTGTATCCTTCGCTATCCTATGGTCTGCAAACTATGGTTTGTAGAACCTAGAGCTACTGTTTAACCCATTACAAAGCATTAGTGGCTCTGACCCACCCCAAAACCCCTACGCAGGACCGACTATTACAAAATTATACAAAAATGCAGGTCAGGGAACCCTGTTCCAACAGTTGTCCCTACAACTAAAATTGGTATAGCTGTGACTGGAACTATGGCCAATTTTGCAGCCTTCTCTTTTTCCTTGAGCAGTTCTTCTATTTTCTCCTCCATCTCCTTGATCTATACATTTGCCCAATAATTAGTTTGAGCATGTCTTCTTTATGCTGCTCATCCTCTTTTATTTCTTTTGCTTTTGGATCCTCTGTAGATGGTATCTTAAGCTGCTTCTTTAGTAATGTTATTTATACATTTTTTCTCTTGAATATCTCTTCCACTACTTTGAAATCATTATGATCATAACTCATCTTGATCACCAAATCCTCCAATGATTTTATTTTGTTTTCTTCTGCCAATGAGGATATTTTCACCAACTTCATCTCTAATTGGACATTGATGATTGGTGTCTTTAGTTTTGAATCTGTTGTTGGTGGTTTTAATTTTCGGATTAAACCTCTCAATATTAATTATCAATTCGGGAGTTGTAAAAATGATTTGTACTTCATCTTGGCTCAAGTTAATGGTCAAAGTATAAATATTCCTTGTAATGATAAACTAGGTACTGGAATGAAACACACATTTGCTGGCAGATAAACAATCTTGAAAAGGGGACCAACTTAACTAATTTTATCTCGCCATCATACTCACTCTTCTTGCAATCCTGATAGTTAAATTCAATCTTCAGAAATTGAAATAAATCTAACTGATTGACGAGGCATAATCAAATAATTAAATTCAATTTCTAAAAGTAATTTATGATTCCTATTTAGTCAATCTGTTCTGTACTTAAGAATAATTCGTACTTTAAACTATATCTAGAATTCACCGCAACTCCATACTACAATTAAACTATAAGGAAATACAAAGCAATTCTTAATCATATAACATTCTTGCATTGTAGCTAGATAATTTCAAAATTCTATTTTTAAAATTTCCTATGATAGCTTGAAAACCCTATTCTATTTTCTCCTTTCACTATCTTCGAACTAAACTGGAGATAACCAAAACAACCCACACATTATCCTAATAATAACTTCAAACCTTAAACTAAATAGAACTACTCTTGATAAAAAATTCAAAATTCGAAATTAAAAAAAAAGACAATTCTAACTATTGCTAAAAGAAAACTAATTTTCTTCATGTGAAAATAACACTTAAAAGATTCTATCAAAAATCGTATTGAAAATAACCTATGAGAAACTTTGAATTTAAAGATTTTAATCTAAATGAAAGGAATTATTCAATAAACAAGCTCACTCTTCAAAATCAAATCATGTAACTAAATCACGTTGCATTCGAATTGATATCTCTACCTACACAATCAAATTGACACTCAAAATTTCTCTTATAAGGAAATGATTAGACTATGAAAACACGAATGATTCTAATTAAAATGAAATCTAATTATTAAGAGAAGTCCCAGGATTCATAAACAAATTAAATGTGCATTAAATCCTACAAACATTCAAAGAAATTGCATAATGAAAACCTTGAATTAATATTCTAAGTGGGAAGTGTTAACATATTCAAATTGAAAGTATCTAAATCTATTCTAATTCTGATCAAACTCAGAAATCGTTGTATTCCTATGCTCACATTACATTCAATTTTAATAAGAGAAATAGAGTATAACTCTATGTTACAACTCAAACACAGATTACGTAATGAGTAATAATTCTTTAGTCCATTAATTTGCAGGATGCAGCGATGACAAAAACACTTTGAAATGGAACAATACCTACCACAAACTCACACAGAAGCATAAAACTTTAATATCATGCATATCTAATTATCTTATGTTGGTTGATCAAGCTTATCTCTAGAGGTGGTGGGCCCTCCGACGCCTGGAGTAAGCCGGATTAATGCAATCGAGGAAAGGTTTAAAACATCCAAGATTGGAATTTGAAATGAATCATGGCACAATGCTTTTTCTCACAACTCGAAGGAGATGATGTATATTGAAAACAACATTGAGAAGTAGATTTACACAAATCAGACAGGCACAATTATTCTAGTTTTACACGCAGCAATTACCTATCTCTATTACATTCCTTCTAGAAAATTTGATGTCAGTTCTACATCTCAGTAATTCAACCTTACATATGAGAAATTCCATGCTACAAATTACATTCTCATTCCTATTTTATTCCTATCGATCTGAGCTCCCTTCTGTCTAATTGATTTAATAACTAATTAATTTTGTTTTGCTGCTCCAGGCAACATATATACATTTAATTACCAATTTGGGGCTTTTAAAAACTAATCAGAATATAGGAGGGGAGATTAACAATCTTCCGGAATGAGATTAGTTTCAAAACAGAATGTCGAATTAGGGAAATCGCTCCTCTTTTCCCGGGATGTTGCTATTACTGGAAGGTGTAATCTTGGCTTATGGAGGCAATTTAACCTTCATATAGCTAGTGGAAGCAATGAGTATCTGGTTGAGGGATCGCACAACTGGCTGAGGTATAGCATAGCTGCCAAGTCAACGCAGGAAATATTTCATCATACTTCGTCGATCTTGGGTGGCTCTTGCATGGGCAGTGGGAGCGTTGATCCATTTTCTAAGGCGATGCATGTAGCATACAAGTATGTTGAGTGTTGGATAACTTCACAAGTAGTAGATGCAAGAAGAGAAACATTCAAAATTCATTCCAGATCTCAATGGAAACCTTCGTGCATGTGTGCTTGATTGCAATAACTGGAATTAAGATTTGTAATCCTCAAAGAAGCGTCGAAATTCTACTAAACGATGTGGAGGAAGCTCCTTAATTTCTTTGTAATGGCAGTACTCAAGGTCATCAGTGCACACACCAATTATCTTATCATGTTTGCAATTTCCACAACACAATTGAACACCGAGGGAGCTCCAGGTCCAATCTAAAGATCATGCCATGGATGTGCAACAACAGATCTACGTGATAGAGATGAAAGAATCATTTCATTCAGAAGTGGATGAAGAAAGCGTGATCCTTCTAATTTGATGGGTCCTTTCAAATTGTTTTGTTGGAAGAGATAGTAATTTCATTCTGTAAAATTTCCTTTACATTTTTTTGGTCAACAGTCCCTGACTAAATTGTGTCTACGATGTACTAAAGGCGCTTTAAATTGTTTCCATCAGTGAACTCAAGAGCTGGAATTTCTATTCAAGCTCTTGTTGGGAAGTCTTGTATAAATTGTGAATGACATTTTTTCATGTCTCTCATGGAATTTCTAAAGAAAATAATTGATGCCTCATAAAATTTTGATTTTAAATTCGGCAACTTGACGTCTCATAAACTAATTTCGATCTTAAATTTGGCATATTTTATTTGTGGAAATTTTTACACTTAATATTGTGGCTTCAAGTTTATTATGAGGGTAAAGTCGAGGAGAAAGAAGATTGATTTCAGCACTCGATTCTCTGGCTTGATGTTTGAGAGTAAATTGTAGGAGAAACAACATTCTTGCTTTGATACTATTTTGGTAAAATAAAATAGAAGATTGGATCCATCTTTTACTCCTCCCACAAATTGGTAAAGATACCATACACCAACATTTGCAAAATCCTGTTTATCTTCTAGTGTAACAATATTCCCTTCCAAGCTAGAAACCATTTTTTTTTTAATTGCATCTATGTCAAAACCAATCTATGTAAGGTCTCCATGCACTTCAAATACCTCATCCTTGGTTAATTTTGATTTTTCGTTTTTCTCCTCCAGCTTTGCGTCCACATTTTCAAGCATCTAGGTCAAGTGCGTTTTGATAGTAGCAAGTGCTGAAGAAACTTAATTCATTTTCTTGAGGATTGAATCTACCTCATTTCTAGCTGCTCTGCTATTGCATATGAAATTTCCCACTTGTGTTTTAACCTTATACTAGGACTTATTTTTAGCTAAAAAAAAGTGGTGTAATATCCCAAAATAGGGATGCACATTAGTGCCTGGTGAAATAACGCACTGTCGAGAAATATGTACACATAAATGAGTTTTCAACCCTTGGATCCCTTATATCATTCGATCTGTGGTCTAGATCCAAAAGGGGAGAAAAAAAAATCAAACTAGGTGGGTTAAACAGATCTCCCACAACCTAGTCTAGCTGAAAAACATCTAAAGAGAGGCGTTGCAGCTATATGCAAAGACTGCTACAGAAAATAACGCAGTTCCACTGAAGCAAAGCAGTAGGATGATATGGAGGTTCAAAGATTATATGTATAACAACAAATCAGATTTACATTACAGCCCATACATTGTACACGAGAAAGAATAAGACTATTGTTTGGTCCAATCTGCTAGTTTAGATTAGGCTTCAATTTCTTATCAATCCAAGTAGGTACACTTAGAGGTACTTATCTAAAATATATAGATCTAGAATGATTTGGTCTCCTAAATGAGGGTTTGGTGTATATTGGATTCAATACTCTTTTACAAGAGGTTGTTCCTTGTTTCCTTCTACAATTGAACGCCTTCTTAAACAAAACAAATCTAATCTCCTAAAAAAAGAGTGCTATTGTTTGTCCGAGATTCTCTAGTTCCTTTACAAGAATTCAATTCATAGAGCCTCTTCCAAGTCCTTAAATCAACACACTAAAATCAATTATCTCCTCCAAATCTTAACTCAACACACTTATCAATCAAAGTCATTCAAAATAGAATGCAAGGTAATAATCTTGAAATCAACCAATAGCTAAGTCCTTTTACAAGGTTCAATCATTAGACTACATGTTGAGTTTTGCAATTATAACCATGATCCTTAAGCAGAAATGATAAATGAAATAGTAAACACAACTTCAATTCGAAGACTGATGTCAATTGAACCTTCTTACAAAGACCTTTCACAAAAGACACTGACTTCTATTAACAATTCTGATTCATAAACTTGCAGCATAAGAATTAAATAGAAATTTCTATCAGATCTGATTATGCAAATCTAAATGAAAAACACAAGAA
The DNA here is from genome assembly GCA_034641835.2 of Pinus albicaulis. Lineage (NCBI taxonomy): Eukaryota > Viridiplantae > Streptophyta > Pinopsida > Pinales > Pinaceae > Pinus > Pinus albicaulis. The sequence goes on along the minus strand of CM076572.1, from coordinate 1,185,147,951 downwards.
AGTGTACCAGCTCTGTAGTGGGGGCCCTCCACACGTTGCAAGCACACCTTAAGATAACTCAAATGAAGAAAATTACTGACTGTAACAACATAGGCAATTGAATCTCTGTATTAAAATCTGAAAGCCAATTACATAAATCGAGTTTTTGAATTTGTCACATAATATCTCATGTAGTGTAGTCCTTCAATGTTTTTCTTCTAACTATTTATCATCGAATTACATAACAAAAAGAGGCTATTTGTGTTCCTCAAAATCCTAACTAACTTCCCAAAGGAGTTGAATTAGTTCAGATCCCTTTTTACAAGCAAAATATTGAATTTGTTCATTAATTACTTAGAATTTTTTGCTTAAATAGCTGGAGTTGACCAACGTTGACCAGCCACCTATGGACTTCGAATCTGGAGGTGGATATATTTTTCACCATCCTTGTACATTCAGGAATAGACCCTCAGTCCTCAATTTGGCCAACCTGTCATGCAACGTGCCAAAACGTGAAGCCATTATAGGAAGTTACGAAAACCTGTAATTTTCTGAAAAATCCTAGTTTTAACACAAAAATTCCTAAAATCAATTCCAATGTAAAAATAATAATAATGGCATTACATTAATCAATTTCAAAGGAATATGAGGGATTTATGAAGGTTAAATGAGAAAATATGATGGATAAAATGAAGTTTTTAGGTGAAAGGATGGGTCATGAAATGGTACCAACATCTCCCCCAAACACAAGACTTTGCATGTCCTCATGCTAACCTATCAGACTTCTTTGTTTGCTGCTTCTGTTTTCTACAGTAAAACATCCATGTTCATCTGAGTTTGATATTTAGTCTTCAAGATTTGGTATTTGGCCTTGATAGCTTTCTTCTGCCTATACCATTTGCTAGCCCATCTACAGATTTCAATTTTGTTGGTTTTGAGTTTTTGTCACTTTTCTCTTCAATTTTTCATTTTCATCTTGAATTTTCTTACTTTGAGACTTAGGATATTGTGGCTCCGTTAGAGTTTTTTCCTGTGATTGAAGGGTTCGGCCTTTGATTGGAGGAGGCCCTTGAGGGGATCTACATTATATATGCTATATTTCAGCCTTCTACACTCATGTGCTTAAGTTTGCAGTGAATCTTCAGCCCTAGGGCTTTAGATCCCATATTGTATAGGGTGTATTTCTGAAAACCCTTTTTAGGTTCTTTGTAGGAGTTTGTATTAAGCTTAGATCTGTATTGGGCATATCTTTTGAGGCATATAACAACCCTACATCTTTTCTACATTCTTTTGCTGTAGCAGTGTATTTAAAACAACGCTGTATCATCTCTTCGACATTTTGTATTATGACAACAACTCATTTGTGGGAGTGATTGTTTATAGCAGGCTTGTTCCTTCATTGTATATGGTTTATGCCTCACTATTTGTGTTGATTCGCTGATTTAATACATGATATTATGTCTCCATATTTGTCTCCAATGTTCATGAGTTTATTTACACTATTATTTCCAGTTTTGTGTTCATATATTACTGCATTCACCATTTGGAAATATTACATTTTAACAGAGATGGAAGAAAAAAAATTTATCCGGAAATTTATCATTAATAGGAACATCCTCACCTGCATGGTTGAGCCTAGACAAGAAATCAACTACCTAATTTTCTTTTCCTGGCCTATCCAATACTTTGATGTCAAATTCATGTAGTAGAAACAACCATCTAGTGATTTTTCCATTAGTGACTCATTTATTCATGAGATAATGAATAGAAAAATTATCCTTGTGTACATACAAAAACTTCATAACCCGTGATATAGTGTCTAAACTTATTAATATCATAAATCACAGCAAGGAATTGTTTTTTAGTTATCGTGTAATTCAGTTCTGCAGGAGTTAAATTTTTACTAACAAATAAATAGCATGGTTTACATGATCCTCCTTTTGACCCAATACCTCTCCTATGGCTGAATCAGAGGCATCAATGGAAATATGGAAGGGGAACTTCCAATCTGGGCCTCTCAAGACAGGTGCTGAAGAAATATTTTCGTTGAGTTTATCAAATGTAGCTTGACACTCATCATTCCAATGAAATTCAGATTCTTTCGTCAATAATTTAAACAATGGAGAGGCTACCTTTGTAAAATTTTCAACAAACCTTCAGTAGTAGCCTTCATGTCCAAGAAAAATCCGCACTCCCTTTTGATTGATTGGTGGGGGCAGCTTTACAATAACTTCAATTTTCGTCGGATCAACCTTAATTCTTTACTTAGTATAGATAACTTAAAGCTCAAAGTAAGAAAATTCTTGTACTTTGTAGTATGGTCTTTGAGTCATTCTTTACATTTATAGAGAGATCCCTCTCTGGATCCAGGAGGGCTAGATCCTAGGATCCCAAAGTGGTTTGATGTTGTCTTATCTTTTGGTCTTGCCAATCTGGCCAAAACATAGGAACCACAACACCTGTCTTATATAGTTCAAACTCAATCAAAATTTTTACCAATCCAAAATGATACAGGCTTCTATCCATATTAGTTCTTTGTTTTTGTATGGTTTTAGGAATTTTAGTCAAACTCTGTAGAAGAAAATACGGAAGGCTTATGATACATTCTCCCTTCAGATGCAACAACATTTTGATGTGATAAAGATACACTATACTATATCTGCCTTCACATGTAATAAATTTTTGAAGTACATAAACCATTTCATCCTAAGGATGAACAAGCCAACTTCTAGAAACTCCAAATTTCCAATTAACTGAGGACACTCTGGATCTAGATATAAATTGTGCCCATGATTTCTCCTTGAATTGCTTAGTTTTAAAATATTTTTCACCCTCTGGACTGATGCCTATGGTTTGAGCAATGGTATCCTCTGAAACCCTTAATGAAAGGTTTCCTACTGTGGCTCTTCCTCCATTAAAGGAAGAAGCAAATTTCCTAGTAATTTCTTCATTATGTCCATTAAATTTCTCTAAAAATGTCAACCACTGTTTATCTCTCAAAATTTTAACACATTCTGCATCTATTTTTGAACTATCAAACTTCTCTGGTTCTTCCCTATTCGCCATAAACTCCTCTGTTCCTTATGCTCTGTTTAAAAAAAAAGTTTTACCCAGGGTATTTAACAATTACCTGGTCTGTTGCGTTCCTCCTGGAGTATTCTGAGCTGACATCCATGTGTTTTCTATATGCGCTGGTTACTTATATTTCATCCTCTGTCTGAGCAGGGTATCCCGGCATAAATCTTGCATGTGGCTATCCTCAACTAAATTCTCGGCAGAACCCTTTCTCTTATGCAACAAATTGGAAACTCCTTTTGTTTTTCTTTAAAAAAAAAAATTTACACTGACCCTTTTTGCATGAAAGACCTCAAAATCTGCGCCTGTGTCATGGAATGATGTTGATGTGGTTGATATGGTCATGGTTGCAGTTGATATGGTTGTGATTGTAGTCGATATGTTCGTGGTTTCATGCTGCTGGCTGCGAAGGATGGGACCATTACAATGGCGGTGTATCAAATCTAATGTCTAATAAGGCCGCGGAGAGGCCTTATAGACCATTTTTACTGGCTGTCAGTGTATGTGGAGTAGGCTTATAGATTTGAAGTTAAGGTTAAGGTTTTAAAAAGGGTTTAAAGGAGTATAGAGATAGGTTATAGGTTTGAGGGTTTAGGAAGCTTTAGTTTATGTGGAATATGTTTGAGGTTTAAAATGAAGGTTGTATAGGGGTTAAGGGAGTATAGGTTATGGAATGTAGGCTATAGAATGTGGGTTATAGAATGTAGGCTATGATTTTTTTAAGAGTAATTGTATAGGTTTATTTTATGAAACTGATGTCAGTAATTAACCATAAATTAATTATTTTAAAATTGAAATTAAGATAGAAATTTAAGTATTAAAACAAGAAATCTTACAGTCCTTTACTAGTTCTTCTTTGACTCGTTGGCTTTGTGTAGGTATGATGTATTATTTTAAACAAGTCCCTTTCTGAATGAGCATGCAACAGGTCCCTCTGATATTTCTTGTTGAAATCTGACTTGTTTAATCTTGCAGACATGTTGATGCAGCCTTTGACTTGCTTGGTTTTGTAGGCATGTTGATGCAGCCTCTGACTTGCTTGGTTTTGTAGACATGTTGATGCAACCTTTGAACTGATATGATCTTGCTTGAACAAGTCCCTCAGCCATTTCTTTGTAGACTTTGATAATATTTTGATGATGCACAGGTCCCTCTACTAATTTGAATTAGAACATCTCCTTCTTTGAATAATCAATCAATTAAATAAAACAAATCCCTTGCTTATTGAAATTCTAGAAATGAGGAGATGAAAGAAAAGATGAAAAATTCACTTTTTCCTTCTCCCCTACTTATTCATTGACTTGTCCTCAAGTCATTATTTAGAATTGGCAAGTGCAAATGACTTTGACAGAAATAAAAAATGAATTCTTACTGGCCAATTTCTTGGTTTTCCTGTAAGAATTATAGTTTAGATTGTGCCAGAGTCTGGTTTTCACATCCAAACTTTTATTTTTTTTTGATTTTTTTTATTGTTTATTTTATTTTATTTTTTATATACTTAAAAAAAAAAATTAAATTAATTTTTTTTGGAAGAAAAATAGAAATGATTATGGTAAAGATATCACAGCTGATTGCTGTACTATCTCAACCTCCTTCTGCTATGTCACTGTCTGAATGAAATCTTCTTTGCTTATAGGCTTGTGATAAAGCTTCAGCCTATGTCCATTTACTATAAATTTTCTTCCTTCTTGGTCAAAGGTGCTAAGTTTTACTGATCCATTTTCAAAGACATGAACAATTTCTTAAGGGCCCATCCAGTGTGTTGTAAACTTGGCTTTATAATCTTTAAATTTTGAATAAAATAGTAAAGCCCAGTCACCTTCTTGATGTGTGTGTCATGCCATTGCTTCCTTTGTTTTTGCATAAGTATTGTTCTTTCTAATGCCTGTTGTCTCATTTCATCCAATTGATTCAATTGCATGATCCTTTCTTTTTGAGCCTCATTAAGATCAATGTCTAAATCTACAGCCAACTTGTAAGTGTGTATTTGAAATTCAATAGGCAGCATTACCTCTTTACCATACACCAGGTGATATGGTGTAAATCTTGTTGTATCTTTCCATGTGATTCTATAACCCCAGAGAGCATCCTTGAGCTTATCCTCCCAGTCCTTTTTATTCATTGCCACTATTTTGGTGATGATTCCTTCCAGAGTTTTATTTGTAGACTCCACCTAGCCATTCGCTTGTGGATGGTAGGGTGTACTTCTCCTAGGCACTCCATATCTGACAAATATTTCTTCAAAAAGGAAATTGACCACTTTTTTCTCAGTTGCCCTGACAAGTGCCTTTGCTTCAACCCATTTAGTTACATAATCAGTACATACTAAGATGTACTTTTTACCCTTACAAGGTGGATTAATGGGTCGAACAAAATCTAGGGCCCATTTTTCAAATGGCTCTAGATGTACTTGAGGTTGTAGTGGCATTTGATCTGAGGTAGTTGGTCTGCCCATGCGTTGGCAACTGCCACAACTTCTTACATATTTCTTTGAATCTTTTAAAATTGATGGCCAATAATAACCAAGACTAAGGATTTTGAATGTTGTTCTTTTAGCTGAAAAATGGCCACCACAAGGTTCATCATGGAAAGATTTTAATATATCGAGAATTTCATCATCTCTTATGCATATCTTAATAATCATATCATAACCAGTATAAAACAAGTCTCCATTAACCCATGAGTATCTGACATTTTGCTTGATTAGTATTTTCTTCTCCTTTGAACTGAAGGATGGAGGTATCTTTCCTGTTGAGAGATAATTAGCTAAATCAGCATACCATGGATTTAATATTGAAATTGTAAATAGATGTTCATAAGGAAAATAATCTTCAACTGGAACAACTTCACCTAGATTGTTGAGTCTAGAAAAGAAGTCTTCCACCTGGTTTTCTTTACCTGGTTTGTCCAACACTGTAACATTAAATTCCTATAATAATATTAACCATCTGGTAACTCTACCATTAGTTATGGGTTTATTCATTAATTATCTAATGGCAGAGTGATTAGTATGAATAAATACTTCATAACTATTTATGTAATGACGGAATTTGTTCACAGCATATATAATTGCAAGCATTTCCTTCTCAGTGACTGTGTAATTGAGTTCTACAGGTGTCAAATTCTTACTGATAAAATAAATGGCATAACTTAAAGATTCTTCTTTTTGTCCTAATGAAGCACCTACTGCTGTATGAGATGCATCAGTGGTGATGTGGAAAGGTAGATTCCAATTAGGTTCGTTTAGAACTGGAGTAGTGGATAATTTATTTTTAAGTTTTTCAAAAGTTTTTTGACAATTATCATTCCAATTGAAAGATACATCTTTTGCAAGAAGCTTAAACAAAGACAAGGCTATCTTACTAAAGTGTTCAATAAATCTCCTGTAATAACTTGCATAACCAAGAAAGCTTCTCACATATTTTTGAGTTTTTGGTACAGGCAGATTAACAATAATTTGGATTTTTTATTGATCTACTTTAATTCCTTCTGAATAAACATAATGGCCCAATACTACCCCTTCATTTAACATCATATAACATTTTTCATTACTTAGGGATAAATTGGCTTCTATAAATCTTTTCAGAACCTTCTCAAGGTTTTTCAATGAATTATCAAAAGAGCTACCATATACTGAAAAGTCATCCATATATACTTCAACACAATCATGAACTAGATCAACAAAAATAGCTAATACTGCTCTCTGAAATTTTGTTGGAGCATTACACAATCCTAATGGTAAAACATTGTAAGCATATGTGCCCCAAGGGCAAGTAAAAGTTGTTTTAACCTGGTCCTCTAAGGATATTCTGATCTGATTATAACCACTGAAACCATAAAGGAAGGAAAATGATGATTTCCTAGCTAATGTGTCCAAAACTTGGTCAATAAATGGAAATGGAAAATAGTCTTTAAGGGTTGCTTTATTGAGCTCTCTGTAATCAACACAAATTCTCCACTTACCATTTTTCTTAGGTACTATCACTAATGGTGATACCTACTGGCTGTCAGAGATGGGGTAGATGAAATTGACCTTCAGTAACTTTTGCAATTCATCTCTTACCATTTCATGAAGCATAGGGTTCATCCTTCTTTGTGGCTGCCTCACTGGTATTATGTTAGTGTCTGTGTAAATGTGGCAAGTGCGAGTTTCTGGGTGATATCCCTGCATATCAGTATAGTCCCAAACAAATTATTTTTGGTATTTTGTCAATAATTCAATCAACTTTTGTTCCTGAGATGAGTCTAGGAGTGTTCCAATGTTTAGTGTTTTTCCTGTACTAATATCTATGGTTTTGCTCTGTGTGTTTGTCATGGAATGAATAGGAAAAATGTCTTCAAACAATGTTTGTAGAGAATGGATGGTACAAGTTTCCTGAAAACTCTGTGCTAGTAGTTGATCTGCGGCACTATATTGTTCATTTCTAAATTCCTCTGAAATATCAGGTTAAGAAATAAACAATTCCACCAAATCTTCATTGTTATCTTCTTCAAAATCATAGATTTGGTTAATGCTCAAAACATAGTGAACTTCTTCTTTTTCATTGTATCCATCATCAAGCCATAAGTTATGAGCTATTACTGGAGATTGTGCTGATGGGTATAAGGTAAATTGTTTTCTTTTTGTACCTATGGAAATGGTCATGTTGCCTGATCTACACCCAATAAATGCATCAACAGTTGCCAACCATGGCCTACCAAGTATGATAGGATGTCCTCCTAAATTGGACTTTAGCTGGAGTACTAGAAAATCTACTGGATACTCCCAAGAGTCTATTGAGACAATTATATCTTCCAATATCCCTTCAGGAATAACTTTGGATCTATCAGCTAATTCCAGGATAATTGGTGTTAATTGTAAGTTTGTGAGTTGTAATGTTTTCATTGTTTCCAATGTCATAACATTGATGGTAGCTCCAAGATCAATCAAGGTATTTGGAATGGAAATTTTGTTAATGATTGTGGTAACTCTAGGGATACTAGGGTCAACATACTTCTCCATTGAAATAAAATTTGACAAAAGGCCAGCTAAATTTCTAATGACGTGAATATTTTGTGAAGAAAATCTTTTCTTTGCATGCTTTTTAAGACACAATTATTTAATAGCTTTGGTGTAAATGGGAATGTATTTTATTGCCTGAAGTAATGGAATTTTCACATAGACATTCCTTAATTCATCTAGAACATCAAATTGAGGAAAAGGCATTGGTAATTTTTCTTGGATTAATCTCTCAGGAAAAGGAGGTGGATGCATGGTTTGCATTTGTTTGTTTTGTATTTCATCATCTTGTTTTCTTGGAAGTTCATCATTCTTGTTTTCTTTTTGCTTTGTTGCTACTGGAGGTTCTGTTTGGAGAGTTCGACCAGACCTAAGCTCAATGTTTTGTAGAGGTAGAATTGGGTAAGATGTTCCCTCATCTACACTATATGTTGGTCTGTCTACTCTATTATTTCGGTTAGCTATAGGTTGAGCAGGTATTTGAGTAGGTCTAGGGGGCTGGTTAGAAGTTAATTGTAATGGTGGTGAATTTATTTGTGGAGGAGCAGTTATTGTTTGTTGAAGGTTTTGTGGTTGATAAACAACTAGCTGTTGAGGGTATTGTTGTTGAGGGTATTGCTGAGGGTATTGTTGATATGACTGGGAATGTTGTGAAGTAATTTGTTGTTGAGAATATGAATATCCTCTCCATCCTTGTTGGGGATAATATTGTTGCTGCTGATTAGACCAATTTTTCCAAGGCATAGGAATGTTCCAAGCATTTTGAATAGGCATTTGATAATGTGTAGGAAATTGTAAATTTGGAGTTTGAAACATACTTGGAGGTCTCATTTTCCATCGTATTCTAGCTCCCATGAGATATAAGTTCTCCATTTCTGCATTTGCTTCCAAATTTTAATTTTGCAAAACCTTCATCTTAGAACAATTAAAAATATCATGATTTTTTGTACAAAATGCACAAACCTAAACACTTTCTAAAGGACATTCCTTCAGAGCATGTTTTTTTTCTGCATTTTGGATAGAACACAGCCATGAATTGGTCCTTTTCTTCTTGTTTCTTTTTTTTTTAGCATATCTATTTGATTTCCCAAGGTACTTAATAGGTCTATTTTAAAATTTTCAAATAGGTTGCATATTTAAGCTCTTGTAACACTTGATGTGGAAAATTTAGTGGCTTTAGATGTCATAGTTCTTTTTCCATTCCTTGCTTTACTTCTAGAATACTTTTCACACAAGTCTACAATCTCATCAAAGGGTAAATTAGAGATATCACATTTACCCATTAGGTTAAGGTCATCTAAATATTCTTCTCAGATGCCTTTTAGGAATATTGTTCGAATAATGTCAATGGACATGGTTCTATGCTTTGATTTTTGCAGATTATATACAAATATTTCCAAGTATTTTTCTAAGGTTTCATCTTCTTGTTGATTCATTCTAAAAATTTCATCTTTGTAATCTTTTGATCGACAGTAAGGTTGATACTTTTTCAAGAAGATTTGCCTCATACTATTTCGATCAGTCACTGCATGTTCACCTAATCCCTTAAACCACCTAAGTGCTGATTCTTTTAATGTGGCAGGAAAGAGTCTAAGTCTGTGTGCATCATCTATATACCCATAGGTTTGAAATACTATGTCAAATTCAAATAAAAATGAATCAAGGTCTTCAGATGCCATGCCATAAAAATTTGGTAATACAGATGGGGGTATATTTTTCATTTTAATTTCTTCATCATTGTTTTCTTCTTAAATGGGAAATTTAAATGTTGACTCCTCTTCCTCTCTTGGGTTTCGATTTTGATCATTTCTTTTTTTTTGTTCAAGTTCTCTTTGTCTTTGTTCAAGTTCTTTTTGTCTTCTCCTTTCTTCCTGTTGTCTCTCATATTCTCTTATTTTTTCTGCAGTAGGTCCTCTTGCTGATTCTCCTCCTTCCTCAGCCATTTAGGTATATTGTTCTTCTAATTTCTCTTCCTCTTGAGACTTTTCAGGGTAAATTTGTTCAAGAAGAGGTTTTTGGGTTCTTTTACCACTCTCTCTTACTATAGAAGATTCAGGTATATGTTTTCTCTTTGATTCATAAGCTAAAAGGACTTGTCTTTCAATAAGAGTAAGTCTCTGGCCTGATTTTTGTTTTTCCTCAAGTTCTTCTATAATAAATTTTCCAGTTGGTGTTGTAAATTCAACCTTCTCTAAATTTTATGCTCCCAATGGTGGGTTAGTTTTTGGATGGGGGGTTTTCAGAAATCTTCCTTTTTCATCCCTAAGTCTAGACATAAGGAATCATGGCTTAACAAAATGAAGAATTGAAACTAAATCTTTGTTTTTGTGTTTTTTTTTTAGATTTGTTTTTGTTTTTTTTTAAAAAGAAAAATCCTTCTAGTTGCACCTCCCCGACAACGGCACCAAAATGTTTGGTCCAATTTGCTATTTTATATTAGGCTTCAATTTCTTATCAATCCGAGTAGGTACACTTAGAGGTACTTATCTAAAATATATAGATCTAGAATGATTTGGTCTCCTAAATGAGGGTTTGGTGTAAATTGGATTCAATAATCTCTTACAAGAGGTTGTTCCTTGTTTCCTTCTACACTTGAACACCTTCTTAAACAAAACAAATCTAATCTCATAAAAAAAAAGTTCTATTGTTTGTCCGAGATTCTCTAGTTCCTTTACAAGAACTCAATTCATAGAGCCTCTTCCAAGTCCTTAAATCATCACACTAAAATCAATTATCTCCTCCAAATCTTAACTCAACACACTTATCAATCACAGTCATTCAAAATAGAAAGCAAGGTAATAATCTTGAAATCAACCAATAGCTAAGTCCTTTTACAAGGTTCAGTCATTAGACTACAAGTTGAGTTTTGCAATTAGAACCATGATCATTAAGCATAAATGATAAATGAAATAGTAAACAAAACTTCAACTTGAAGACTGATGTCAATTGAATCTGTTAGAGTCGGTCCTTACAGCCCTCCGTCAGAGATCAGTTCGCTTTTTTGCATATCATTCTTAGGTGTCTTGCTCGTTCCACTTCGTTGCATTTCGCTAGGGGCATGCCATTGATTGACGAGGGGGTCTGGTTTTCTTGTGTTTCCTCATGCTTGTACCTGCAGGGCTAATTAAAATTCCTCAAAAATCACTGAAGTTCATGGTCATTGCATTCATGGTCATTAATGATTAGTTTCGTTAAAAAGAGTCTTTTAGTCCTAGAGTATAGGGTTTTCAAGTCCTTTGCATACATGTCATAAAAGCCCGCAGGCCATGAGGTTGGTTCCAAAAGTTCTCGTTTCACATTTTTATTATCAAAATTATTTGAAGACATTTCTAGTCCAAAACTCTGTTTTGGAACTAGAAATTGTCAATTTTCATTGTTTGTAATAATTGTATTTGTTTCACCATAAGAAGTTTCAAAGCAAGCCTCTGATCTTTTCCAAAGCCAAGTGCCGCATCCCTGCAAAAGACAACAAAGTATTATCAGTCCAAGACTCAGAAAAAGCAAGAGAAAGTCAAAGAAAAGCATTGTATTAATTGATCAAATGTCAAAGTGCCGAAACATTATAAAGTGGGTTAGCAAACAAATTTAAATCAAATCTGATTTGATGAGATATTTTCTTCACATATAAATCATGGCAAACAATTTCATTTGCTCGAAAACCTCAAGGCAGAAATCGTGTTTGTGTTCGTGAAGGCCGAAGCCGTGTTTTCATAGCCGTGGACAGTGATTGAAGGTGCGCACTACCCATACAGGAGGCGTGCTACCCATATAAGGTGCGCTACCCACTTAACCTTCCCTAGCCCTTTGCAGAGAACACGGGCGCTACCCATATAGGGCGCGCTACCCATACAGTGACAGAGCCAAACAATTTTGTCTTTGCGTCCGATTTCGAGCTCAAACGCCTCCATCCACTTGCAAACAGGTTTTTAATCATTGCTCAGTGATTTTTGAAAGAGGTTTTGGTATTTTTTGAAGTTAGGAAACAAGCATTGCTTGAGGAGAAATCTATAAACCCTATGTTCATAGCAAATTCAATTCTCAGGGTTTTAAAAGATACAGTGACAGTCTAGTGAAGGGTTTGTAAACTTTCGTGATTGGTATATGTGCTCATACCTATATTGCTTGTGGCACCCTGGCACATTATGTGCATCATCCTCATGCCTTTTTTCCATTCTACCACTGCTGTCACATCCTGTCATGTTGACTTGTCCATATAGTCTCATGTTTTCACATAGTTTTTTGCCATAATATTACCACTGTTGTCCTTGCTATTGTTTCATTTCCAAACACAAACACAGTCCATTGACAAATCCTTGGCCAGCATTACAAAGGGTTGTACACTACATTTGCACTGTCTACTCATTTGTCAAATTCACTCCAAAAACAGAGACTGTTTCTATGCCACTAAAACAGAGCTATTACCACTGTCACTTGTTTGCTTATGATGTTTTGGTACATATGCAATATATTTGGGTTTTGAGAATGCATTGAAGCCTTTGACTTCACTACACCTATATCAACACACATATTGCAGACAGCTTCTTTTCAGAGCCATGTCAGAGACAGATTCAGTTTATGAGCAGGAGTCTGACAGTGATTCCACAGCAGAGGGTAATGTGCCACAGAGGCCTCAAAAAGGTGGCAAAGGTGGTAAACATCTCAGGGAGGAGCCTACTTCTTTGGCTCAATTGCAGGCATGTCCGCTTGCAATGGATTGTTTTCGGTATCAGTCATGTTTTCGATTCAGTGAGATGATTTCACAAACCCAGCTTCATCGTGAACTAGCTCGTCTATTTGTTCTACATTTACATGATGGCTGTGTAAACCTCGCTGGAGTTGATTTCATTCTGTCACCAGTGACTATTTCTCAGGCCACCGGCATACCAAATATAGGAGAGGAATGGAACAAACGTCAGCAGTTGGAGAAATTCCACTATGAGCCATACATCAAACCTGGGTATATGAGGCACTTGAGCAGGGTTTTTCCTTTCAGATTCCCGAAGGATGAGTTTGCACCACTGATGAAACTCATCATTCGGTATTTCAGTTGCGAGGGCAGATTCTCGCGTCTCTTTGCGTACCATGTCCGTTTGTTGATGCACTTCACGAGGGTACGTATGATGAACATTCTGTACTTCATGTATCACAACATAGAGAGGATGATGATTTTTGTACAGAAGAAGACCCCAGCACAGCAGCATAGGAGTATATATCATTACGCTCTAATCAAGATCGTAGTGGTACATCAGTTGACACAGCAGGGCATCACTTGGGAGGATTTCATCTCCCGTGACTTCTTCACAACGCCACAGCCGCCTCTTGAGATAGTTCATGATGCGGGAGAGCCTTCACATCAGCCTGACATTCCTGAGATCGAGCATATCACTGCTCCATTGTATGTGACATACCAGCGAGGCCACAGGGCCTTATTTGCAGTGACACGACGAGTACTATCTCCACCCAGGGTGGAAGGGGTCTCGTTGACTACATTAGCAGAGCGAGTATTATCTCCACCAAGGGTGGAAGGGGTCTCGCCTTCTTCTTCAGCACAGGTACAATTTCAGGACAGGGGCAAGAGGCCCATGCATGATGAGGGCCCATCAGGAGGCCGGGACATGGATTTCACGATCATTGATGTTGATGCGAGCTCTCCTAGCTCGAAACTGAAAGAGATAATCCAGGAGCAGAGGGCCGAGAATGACATGCTGAAAGAGAAATTGCAGAGGGCTCAGTGGGTGATCAACTACCTAGAGCAGCGTAACAAACAGCTGGAGGATGAGCACGAACTTTATGAGTTGCGGCGAATCCGTGAAGATCGACAATTGGCCCGGAAGAGACCCGACGACATGACACCAATTGATTGAGATTCTTGCCTCACATGTGTTAACATTCATTTGGAGAAGTTGATTGAAAAATCCAACAGAGACAAAGACATGCTTCGCCACATGAAAGGTCATTATTGGGCCCGCATGCACGTCTGCAAAGCAAAAATGAAGATTCTGAAGAGGAGGTTGAGCGAAGCACTAAAACGGCGGAAAAGGCCTGATCCACTCCGGATTTTGGCCAAGGCTTTGTTGGCTGGGCATGATACATGATGGAGGGTCTTCGCTCCGAATTTGAGCAAATTCGGAGAAATTTTTTGTTATTTTGAAATATTTTGGTCCAAAAACAGATTTTTCCGCTATACGAGTAGCGCGTCGACGTGCTCACTTTTGTTCGGGACACTTGCTGAAGGAAATATTTGCATTTTTGGGTTTTTCATGGTAATTTATGCATGCTCAGGCATTTACGAAGCATTTCATCAGGTTCTGGATGGTCAAAAGGCCCAAAAACACCATGAAAACCACCTTGTTGCCACCTTTTGCACCAGCAGGAAGTACTTCTGGGAGAATGAAGTTTTGGAGGGTCAAATGAGCTCCAAATTGGGAAATATCACTTGGGTTGGATAGCCAACATCCAGGGCTTTCCAACTAGCTATCATGAGCTCAATTTGGATGCCGAGAAGTGCCCCAACTCGAATTCTGCAAAGATCTGGCCTTATCCCCGGACCCAAAATTGTTTTTTCCCATTTATCCAACAAAAACCCAAAAAATCAAAATCAAACATTCCTATCTCTTTACTAGCCTAAAATCAGTATTCATTGTTCATTATAAGTCATCTCAGCCCCTTTGAAGATCCTTTGCCGAGATAGACTCGGAGAGAGCCCTCTCCTGTCCTCGTAGAGCTAGCTACGAGGCTGAGCGTGGTTTGATGTAGCCTTGAGTTTTACCTTATTTCAGCCTAAGGTAGATTTGAGCGCTAACAGAATCTTCTTACAAAGACCTTTCACAAAAGACACTGACTTCTATTAACAATTCTAATTCATAAACTTGCAGCATAAGAATTAAATAGAAATGTCTATCGGATCTGATTATGCAAATGTAAATGAAAAACACAAGAAAGTGTACCAGCTCTGTAGTGGGGGTCCTCCACATGTTGCAAGCACACCTTAAGATAACTCAGATGAAGAAAATTACTAACTATAAAAACATAGAAAACTGAATCTCTTTATTAAAATCTGAAAGCTAATTACATAAATCGAGTTTTTGAATTTGTCACATAATATCTCATGTAGTGTAGTCCTTCAATGTTTTTATTCTAACTATTTATCATCGAATTACATAACAAAAAGGGGCTATTTGTGTTCCTCAATATCCTAACTAACTTCCCAAAGGAGTCGAATTAGTTCAGATCCCTTTATACAAGAAAAATATCAAATCTGTTCATTAATTACTTAGGATTTTCTGTTGAAATAGCTGGAGTTGACCAACGTTGACCAGCCACGTATGGACTTTGAATCTAGAGGTGGATAGATTTTTCACCATCCCTGTACATTCAGGAATAGACCCTCATTCCTCAATTTTTCCAACCTATCATGCAACGTGTCAAAACATGAAGCTATTACAGGAAGTTACGAAAACCTATAATTTTCTGAAAATCCTAGTTTTAACACAAAAATTCCTAAAATCAATTCCAATGAAAAAATAATAATAATGGCATTACATTAATCAGTTTCAAAGGAAAATGAGGGATTTATGAAGTTTAAATGAGAAAATATGATGGATAAAATGATTTTTTTAGGTGAAAGGATGAGTCATGAAATGGTACCAACAACTATATAGGAAAAATCCTTAGAAATGAGGTGCTACAGCCACATAAAAAGTCTGCATAAACTCAACTGCATTATTTTATTGGGGCTGAAGCAGAAGTATATTATAACTTAGATCTAGAGAAGATCTGTACATAAAAAGATAGATCTAATACAGATCTGTGTACAAGAAGAGCTCATCTATACATTCCCCTTGGGGTTTTGTGCAAATCATGAAGCATAGAGAGTAGATCTGAGATCTAGAGTTGCAGATCTGCAGAAATATTCAGAAAATTATTGAATCATATAATAGAACAGTAGATCAGATCTGAAAAAACATGGATTGGATGGCCAATCGATGGATCACCACAATGAGAGGAATAATCGTAACATCAGAGATCTCTCCTCCAAAATGCAGAAAAAACACCATGCAATTGAAAACTTGCAAATAATGCAGTTCAGGGATAGAAACTATGTTGTAGGCTCTGAGAATGATTTGGCCTGATGCCCAAGTCTAGATCTGAAGCTCAATCAGCTAATGCACTCTTCCAGGAGGTTAAAAGACACACTCACTGAGAATAGGCGCTAGTATCATCTAGATATGAGCAGATCTAGTATTTCCACTTGCTACAACTCATAAGGACAACCCAACCCTCAACATGATCAATGCTATAGGTGTAAGGTGAAGCTTGGCCCAAGCCTGATAGTGGACAAGAAAAACAAGACTCCTCCAAGAGCTGCTCAAGGAAGGAGGTGGGAATCCTAAACAAGAAAACCCAAAGGAGGAGTGTCTAAACAGACAATAACTTCAGAAAATAATATATTCAACAACCCCTTCATGCTGCTCTCCTCTTCCTTTTATAATATTGGAGTCTTGTGAAACCTTAAACCACTTCATTAGTTTAGCCCCTTTCACATTTTAAATATCCTTCTAGAACTGCGTTGTCCCTCAAGGAGGTTCAATGCATCTAGACTGCGCTGTAGATATGGTCATGGTTGACTTGGTCAAGTGATCAACCTCTTTCACACTCAATTGTGTTTTATAAAATGGCCTAGATTTAGCCATGTTCACATTGGGCACTGATTTATTTTGTTATTTTTAGGAGTTTTACATGTCCTCCTTTACATTTTATTCATCAACATGAAATGCAAAATAAAACAAGGCAAAATAGAATATTCCCATTAGCTTGGGCTAAGTGGGAATATTACAAGTGGATTTCATCCATATCAATCATTTTCATTATATATTCTAGGGTGGGATATTGATTGAAACATATTTGGGCAGTTCGTATGGAGCCAACTCACAACCGTATACTCTTATTTATGTATAATTCTAGTATAAATACAAGTCTCCAGTCTTGGTATGCTCACTTAGGTACAAAATCCTTTTAATCTCTGAGCTAATCATTGGCTCAACTTGAGTGTTTAGAAGTCCTACTGTTGTATGAATAAATATTTCTATACAATATGTAAAACTAAACTCTGTTGAATTTCTTCTTATTAAGAAGGTCCGTTGTATTACTATTTGACTAACTCCTTGATCATCTTTCTTGTGCAGTTTTTTTGGAAATATGTCACCTTGCTGAAAAAGAAACATGTAAACCAATACAAATGCATACTTGAACGTACCTTTTGCAGTGATGTTCATCAATTTTTCATGTGTATTATCTGCCAAAAATTGGCTGAAATTAAACATGAATGATGGCTTGTGCTCCTTTGAAAAAATGGAAATAAAGCCTAAAATAAGCTCATCCATCTAATGGTCTGACTAGTACCCTAGAAGGAAAGACACTAAAGAAAAAATATGCTTAGCTTTTTCTCGAAACATGGAAGCTGGATAAGGGTGATTTTTCTTGGGGAGTTGAACATCCTCTAGGAGGAAAATCTAAAAAATTTGGGCTCTCTGAGGGAAAGTGAGTTTATGATATAAATCCATGAGGGAAGTTGCAAAAAAATGACTTAGTGAATCGCTCTAAGGGATAAATAGCATTTTGTTGATGGTTTTGGTGAAATAGTGACCATAATATCTCCATTCTGGGCCACAATGGTTCTCTGAGCTAGGTTGTATCTAGTTTGGCACCATATAATGAAATCAGGGAAATGGTGTCTATGGAAACATAAACATAGGTAATATGGATTCCCAAAGGTTAATATCATCACCCTGGTCTAGATAAGTTTTCTTCAACTAGTGATGCAATTTGAACAAGTCAAATTCACTTTCATTGTCAGCAATTTTGTAGTATTGATCTGCCAGGGGTATATGGTTGAGGTCTCGGGCAAAAGATTTCATAGGGTTTTCATCATTTTTTTTCCATTGGTAGATTTTCCTTCTCCCTTTGGTTCCATGTCTGCAAACTTAAGGGATAAATAGAGAAAGAAAATGTTTGAGGTGAAAAAAAAACCTTAAATGGATAATTTGATGTCTGTAACTAGTGACTGTGCTCTGGATTAGCTGGAAACAACAGGTACTAATATTGGAATCAGATTATGATAGATGACAAGTAAGTTAATAGTACCTGTAATGCAATAACAGAAACAATGTAAAAGGAGGGTCACACGGGATTAGGTAGGGTTGATTGATAGAAGCTGATTGGTTTTTGTTATATTTATATTTGTTACAGAACATATTCTTGAGAATTAATTGCATTAATGGTGAAACGGTAGGCAACAACGAGAAAAATATAGTGGGTGAGTGTGTAGCGAGCTAATAGATAACGGTAATAGTCAACAAACAAATAGGGGATGGACATGTGGTGTAATACGGATGGTGGAGGACCAAAAGTGGCATTTGATGTGGTGGACTGTTGGCAGGATCAGATGGAGAGAGAAGCGGTTTTCGGAGGAGAGGGGGTTGATGGTAAGTGGTTTGGAGCATGGGGGTTTGAAATCATGAGCGCCCGCCACATAGTGTTGGACCCGGGAAATACCATACTGCTTTTTAGACGACCCCCCCGCCATTAATGAGAAATGGGGGAGGGGGGTACGAATTCATTCCCCACCTTTGTTTTGGGTGTGGAAAATATCCCCCGTGAGATAATGCACCCTTTTTAATCACAAGTGGAATTTTTTTTTTTTTGTCATTTTCCAAAAATTAGAAAAAGGTACGAAATTTAGGCTAGATGCTTTATTTACAAAAATTAATTGTGTTTAATTTTCACAATTAATACTAAATCAAACATTAAGCTATCTTTGAGTAACCATAGGTGCATTTAAAATGTGCAAGCCCACTTTTATTAAGGAGGTATTTTTCCAATTTCTACCCTAACCTTACTAATTTAATCAATTAACAAAGTTTAGACATTTGATTAATATTTTCACCTACCTAACTAATTCTTAACCAAGATTAAATTTTCTGGTTAAGTTATTCATTTACCTAAGAAGCCAAAATTCAAATTTGTTTGATCATGATTAAATTGTATGATTCAAACAAGAATGTTTTCATTGTGGCATTTAAACAAGGTGTACACAAAAATCCTAATTTATTCTTTAATGCAAAAATTGCTTTTCCTTCTAGTGCCATTTGGAAAACTTAGTGGAATAATAGTACACTTGAAACCAGAGTGAGAGGGGCTGTCAAGTGATATTGTGCACTAACCATCGACACATGTTACATAGTTTACTATACCGAACATTTTGTAAGAACTATTCCTAGAGATGGCACAAAGCTTACTTTCATGAGTTACAAAATGCTTATCTAAATTTGCATAGAAAGAAGTGCATTTATGAATTCATCAAGGACTGAGCATGTATGATTAAGTGAATTTGACACATAGAATAAGAGAATTAGACTTAAACACTTTGAAAAACATCAACCAACCATGAAGTGACCATGGAACAACAGATCACAAGATCCTCAGTAGGCCCCAAAATTCAAGTTTAGGAAAAATTTTGGAGGGTGTTTGACATAGCATCAACACTATGTGGCGCACTAGTATAACTCCAACTTCTATGTTTAGGTCTACCTTTGAGAACAAATTATTATTCCTTTAGGAATATTAATTCATCAGGTTGATTAAATTGGCTTCCCCATTTGACCTAGTTATGGATATAGTCTCCTCTTTTCATTTCCTCAATTAAACACATTTAAAAAGCTTTCCATATCACAATTGTTTCAGTCTAGGAGAAGGATAATATGTAGTCGTGGGTTTAAGATGATAAAACTCTTAGTTTTCATCTCTAGTGTTTGTCTGATGATAGAAAGCATGTTATGTACACTGATGGAGTCACTACAGGAACATAAATATTGATTCACTTCCAGCAAGCTTGTTCAATACCCTCGCGAAGTTGATTGCTTCTCCTCTCTCCACAGGGAGCCTTTTTCTTCTTTCATCCTATGTTTAATTTTATAAGTTCACACTCATTGGAATTTTATTAGCATTTATATCACTTGGGAGGAAGAGGGATCCTGAACTATTAATAGCAAGAGAGGTTGTTCCTTTAGAGATAATAATATACTCTCTAAAATTGATATCCTCACTATTGATATCCTTGCTATATATACTCGATTAGATAAAAATACAAAACACCCTAAAATTATAGTACTAAGTCAAGGAATGAAGATCCTAAAATAGATATGGGAATCATGGTTATTTTTATATGTTTTTCATTTAAATGAATCATATTTTCCATTCATACATCACTTACTTTAAAAGATCTTTAGGCCCAAACAAAGAAGAGGAAGAAAGATTAGCCAAGATTTGTTCATCATCACAATTTTCCTTTTCAAAATTTGACACATTGTCTTTTGAGTTGAACAAGATTATATTTCATGCAGGGTATTTATTAAACAAAATACAAAAATAAAGACATGACAAAACAAGAGATCAATACCAAGAAAAGAAAGCAAATGGAGTGTTAGAAAATTATATATTACAGAGAAATGGAACAAATAAAAATATGTGGAAATACAAACATATAAAACATATAAAATAAGAGAGACACATATATATGTGGTTCACACAACTTGGGCTACATCCACAGATAAACAACCAGTCCTTCCTTTATATTATCCACCAAAATGAGGAGACACAACCTACAACATATACGTTGTAATATCCTCTACTCTCTCACACAATCCCCCTTTCTCTTTCTCACTCAAAATACACACCACACACAACTTCAATAAAAATACCTCATATGAATGGAGGGGTTATATTATAGGGAAAAAAACCCTAAATTAAACATAACTTATACCATCAAATCATCCACCTAATGAACGACCCAGATTGACTATGAAATTACAATATTTTACAAGGCAATTTTGTATCTATTTTTAGCTTTGGGGGTGTTGCCAGGCCTGAACCCATGCCAGGGGAAGCAAAATTTTGGAAAATTTTTGATGTAGCATCAACAAATATAATGCGTTTTAAATATCCAATCACTTGTCAAAATTTTATCGATCACATGAAACTAAATATCTATGCCCTGACAACATTCTCTACGTTCTCTCACTTCCAGGAATATATATATATATATATATATATATATATATATAATATCGTTGCGATGCATGGTAAATTGGATTCAGATATTAAACTCATTTTTGCATATTGAACGAGATTCATAATATTATGATGTATACAAATATCCTATGAACCATATTCATCCACATCACAAGCACTCTAAAAACACAAGTCTCATTATAAATATACAAGAATATTATTTGTTTTGATCAAATGTACATAGAATAATATATGTCGTCTCCCTGCTGTGATTTTGGCTTCTCTCCTTTTTCCTTCCTCAAATGACAGTGTGATCCTTTTCCATCTTCATGAATTAATTCAAATTCCCTCTCCTGCGCTTCATTTCCTTGAGCTTGGCTGACATGTGTCTGCCGTAGTTATGCAATTTTTCTACTCAAATCCTCAATTTTCTTGTTAAGTCTACCATTTTCAACCGTTCCTTTTTGAAATATTTGCTTCTCTGATTCTTGAAAACTCTCCATAGAATCAACTTTCTTCTGTAGACGTTCAATCTCCTTTTCCATTTTCGTTTTTTGTGTAAGCATAGCTTGCAGCTTCTTTCCATTACTGACAGGCATTGCCTTGGTCATCTATTTCTCATCTTCCAAGCAAGTTAGTTTAGCATTACATTCCCTCAACTTGTCCATAAAAGACAACACCTGAGAACTTAAATCTTCATTTATATGTCCCAGTAACTTGTTTTCTCTAGCCGTCAATTCTAGCTTAGTTTGCAGTTCTGAAAGGGAATCTTCAAATTTTCTCTTGTCAGCATCGCACAAATGTCGGTCTTGCTCATTTTTTTGAACTAGTTCCTTAGCCTCCTTTCTCATTGCCACAATCTGTGATAAAAGCTCACCCTTTTCCAATTCCCAAGCTTTGCCTGATGCCTCTGCTTCTGTAGATATCGCCTTTGTTTTGTGTTGAGATTCCTGCAATTGAATACCTGCTTTAGAAGTAGCAGCTTCATGTTCTCTCAATTCTTTCTCAACTTTCTCTAACTCATCTTTCATTTTGTTTACATCTGCAATCCGTGATAAAATTTCATCCCTCCAATTCCCAATATTCACGTGTTGCCTTAGCTTCTGTACACATCACCTTAACTTTGTGCTAAGCTTCCTGCAATTGAACACCAGCTTTGGAGATAGCAGCTTCATTTTCAGCCTCTTTCTTTGCAAGTTGTTCTCTCAAATCCTTCTCAGCATCTTTCCACTCATTTTTTAGTTTTCTTTCAGCTTCAATTTCTGAGCTCAGACGAGTCACATTTTCTGACAAAATTATATTTTTTTCTCTTAAGCTTTCGTTTTCTTTAGCAAGGTTTTGATTGAGGTTCTCCAACTTAGATGTATGATCATGCTTTTGAAGTAATTCCCAATTGATCGACTCACTCTCCTTTCTTGAATCTACAATCTGTGATAGAAGTTCATCCTTTTCCAGTTCCAAATCTTTACGTGTTGCCTCTGATTCTTCATACATCGCCTGAATTTTTTGTTGAGCTTCCTGCAATTGAGTCTTAACTTTTGAGACAGAAATTTCATATTCCATCTCTTTCTTTGCAAGTTCTTTTCTCAATTCTTTCTCAACTTCTTTCGACCTATCTTTGATTTTTCTTTCAGCTTCAAATTTCGAACTCATTTGAGCTAGATTTTCTGAGAAAATAGTCTTTTCATCCCTTAAGCTTTTGATTTCATTAAGAAGGACTTGATTGAGATTCCGCAACTGCGACATCTTATAATCTTGGATATTTGGAGAGTTGATCCATTCCCTGGAGGAAGCTTTTCCATTTTCAATCTTAGCATTCGAAGAATTAGCTTGTTGATTTGCAATCTTAGCATCCGAGGAAGCTTATCTGTTTACAATATTAGCATTCGCGTTCGTTTTCTGAGAAGCCCTTTTCCACCCACCCATTTTTTTCGCTATGGTGAGCTGCCTGCCACAAACAAACGATGAAAAACACTTCTTCTTGTATTATCGCAATAACGAATCCACTAACTTTATCTCTATTTATTTATCTATATTACTAGCTGCAGCCCGCTACTGCCTCTAAACATGTAAACGCTACTAAAATCAAGTTAAAATGGCCTAATATTCAGTTAAACTGTATGGAACCCCGTAGAATTTCCGGAGGAAACTAATATTCCGTTAAACTGTATGGAAGTATGCAAATACTCTACATAAAAGAACAAACTGAACTTTAAAAACAGGAAAACCTCGTACACGCACAACAATTTTTGAAAACAGCCCTGCCAATCTCAGTGACAAATTTAAAGAAAATTTGTAACTGAATAATCCTTAGCTATGCAGCCCTAGTAACTCCCACATTAACAAAAGAAAAAATAAAGAAAAAATAAGTGCTCCAAAGATATAGTATACCTCTTCTACCTAGATAACAAAATGACAGGCTTTTTCTCTGCCAGAATATTTTTGATTTTTTTTTCTCCCGGACGTTTCTACAAAATGGCTGTTAGCGATTGTCTTTTCTGAATATTGTTTCTCTCGGACGTTTCTACAATTTTCTAAATTGAAGCTCCGCTAGCGTAGAGGCACTGTCCGCTAGTGATTTCTTTATGAGATCATCTCCATGTTCTATAAATAGTAGAAATGATACGAGTGAAGTGTGGACCCTGTGTTTATAATGGAGTCAATGAGCCGACCCTTCCTTTATCTGGTGAGTATTCAACAGCCCAGTCTTTTATTTTCTCCAAACCACATAAAACATAACTTCAACAGCCATCATAATACTAATAATCCAACAACTCACTTTGAGTCAAAATCTCTAACATGATGTTGGCTCATTGACATTACGAAGTCATAAAAATAAAAAGCACGCATTAGGAAGTTGAAATCTCTAACGCATGTCTACCATGATGCTGGCTTATTGACTCAACATTATGGCTCTTGGAATACTAATGGGCACATGGGATTATCATGATATTTGAAAGATTAAAATTGAAAGTACGAAATTTTAAATAGTTTGTTGATAGATGTTTGGCTGGTTAGTAATATGTCACATTTATATGGTAAAAAATATAGTTAGGACATTTGCTTATGGTTATGAACATACATGGATCATTTATAGTTAGGAACATACATAAATAAAGAATATAGTTAGGATATTTGCTTATGGTTATGAATATCGTTAGGAATTACATGGATGATTTATGGGAGGGTGTCTACATCAATTTTATGTTTTACCATATTTGTTATCTAGTTGTTTGAAAAGATGTATGAAGAGTAGGTTTCCTATATGAATGATTCCATTATTTGAGGGTGTCTAAATTATTTTTGAGGTTTTATTCTTAGCATACTCTTAATGCCAAATGTGGCTAAGATTAAAGGATGATGGTTTTTTTCCAAGTATCACCTATGTGCTTGCGAATTTTTTAAGGTTCGTTGTATCTATATAATGAATGACGTATAAGTTACGAGGCTTGATATCTTAGTGTTGGTCGACCAATTAGATGGGAGAAGCGATGACGTGGAAGTTCTGTGTGTGAAATTAACAGAGTAAAGTGGGCCCGAGATTGTTGTTGACTCTGCCCAAAATAAAAAGGGTCACATGTGTTGAAAAATGGGCCGAGAACGATAATTAATAGGATTTGGGATCAACACTTGATGGGAAAATCCCAGAGTCTATCTCTAAGAGGTTTCCCTTTACACACATAGTTGGACTGGTCAGGGTGATGTAAGCATCGGGATGAAGTTTCTCGACAGATTAAATAAATTTGCATGAACGGAAGGGCCGAGGTTGACACATACAAGCCAAAAAATTAAAGAAGCAGGACCAGGTCTTGTCATGTAGCCGCGTCATGTGAAGTGGGGAGAAAATACTAAGTGTCAAGAGCTAATATAAGTGTGTGCTGGTCTCGGTGGCTATTATACCAAGCTCGGCTACGGCAGTTGTGTTAATAATGTTTGGGGTGCAGTGGTTCTGGTTTAAGGAACAAGAGAAAGGTTTGAAGCATGTTGATGAGTCCCATGAATAAGTACATTATAAGGCCCATTTTGCTATCCTCCAGCCTATAATTTCCTCTTTTCTCACATTAATTAAAATCATTTTGGCTATAATGTGCTTAATAGGGAGGCTAAAGGATGTTTTTCATACTTCGTGGCCTAATGTGGTTGATGTGTAAGAAAAGAGAATTTTTTAATGCATTTACTATGTAGAGTCACATTAGAGGCAGCTAGAGGAGATGTAGGAGGCTTCTCCCATGCATTTACTCTCTTAAAACTTGACATAATCCCTAAAATGACTCCCCTACAACTCGAGGATATACTAGCATCTGAGGCACTCAAGGGGATTGCGACGATCTAAGGGAACTAGATCCACTTTTTTTTGAGATTTTGGAGCGAAGCGGTCCTCTTTCCAAGGTGGTTGCTACTCATTCATATTTGTATAAATAAACAAGGCCAAGGGCTCAAAAGGATTCATAATTTTTGAGGAGAGATGAGCCACTAAAATCTAGGAGCTTGAGACTACCATTTTCATTTCCTTTGCATGATGTACTTGAAACTTATTTTATGTCAATGAGAAGCTCACTTTTGTTTTGCATCTGAGTTTGTTTTGGAGGGTTGAGTCCCCTTGGGTTAGGGCCTAACTTAGAGGATCTAGTCTCTCTTTGTGTATCTTATCGATGCATTAATTTTTGTAGTAGAATTTCTTCCTTAGTAGAAGTTTACTTGCAAAAAAATTTGGTGTAGGTCTCATTACCACCTCTCTTGTGGGGTGCGTGGTTGAATAATATGCATTGGCAAGCCAAAAATATGTGGTTATTTCCTTTTGCAGCTGATAGATCTCAGATTAACGCTCTTTTACACACTTTTTTTTTTTCATATCCAAGAGTTAAATCAAATTTCTCTTTAAGCTTTCATGGATTTAGGTTAGATGCATGCTGCAATTGAGATTGTATTTTGATGCAATAAAATTCAACTCATCCTTTCTGATTTAGTACATTTTTCAACAATTTGCTTATTTATTTGGCATTCTTTTCAAGTGAAAAAAAAAATTGTTTGTTTGGTCTACAGGTACTACTAGTGGCTTGCAGGGTTCGTAGACTCATGCTACATTTCTCCTATCATCATCAGCATCTTCTTCCTCATCTGATAGTTCCTTCAAAACTCTTGCACCGAAAGTCCATTCCTAGATCATTGAAGGACACTGTGCACATTTATTTTTGTGCAATATGTGCCTCTGAGTGGTGCCAAGCTTGGAAAAAGCTTCATACATCCTTTATACACCTTCATACAACCTTTCCCACCTTTAAAAAATATTTTTCACCCTCAATATGCTCACAGATCCAATCTTGTAGCAATCTTGTACCAGTCCTATAACATCCTATACCACCATGTAGACTTGACTAGATTTGCTCCAAAAGGTTAAATTTTGTCTCTTAGGCTTGAATACTGACCGCTAGGATGAGAACCCATGATTGAGGAGTACCAAATACCACTTTAGACTTGCCTTTTCTTCACTGCAACACAATTATGCATTTAGGGTTAGAGGAAAAATTTCCAAATTTGAATAGTAATGATGATTTTATTTTAAAATGCACTTGGACTCTGTCACTAAAGCTAATTTGATTTGAACACAATGATTAAAAGGGTGATTTATCAATGCATACTAGATTAGGCCTTATTTCTTGAATTTGTGCTTCGTTAGGGTTTCAATTGCAAGCATTGTTGTTGCATAAGTTCATTTCCTTTTCAAAGAAAATTTTCACACGCTGCAATTAGACTAATGTTCATATCCTTGCAAGTAGCATAGATTTTACATTCTACAAGTAGAATAGTATTTCCATTTCTGCAAATGTAACAGTCTTTACATTCATGCAACTAGGATTAGCCTTTAAATTTGTATAAATAACATTTTCATTTCTGCAAGTAGATTAATGTTTCCATCCCTACAAATAGAATAGAACTCTCTCTTTTCATGAAATTTCCTTCCATGATTTAGCTAAAAGAGTGGTCATTGTATGCCTTGATCTGGTCCATTGCTTGAAGGTGTCATGAGTAGAACTTGACCTACTGTGCATATAACATTGTCACCTCTTAATTTTGTATGAACCTTGGGTTGATAATTAAATTTGGTAGCCTTGTGAGTCTCAACATTGTTGTTGTGATACTGGGGCTCATCACTTTTTGGCATTATTTTCCAGGGAGGTCTAAAATTAGGTGTTTCCTTTCTTCTTCATATTTTGTTTTGCATAAACATTGTTTGATTTGAAATTTTTTAAAAAAATAAGGGGAAAACACTACAAAAAACAAAACAAGTTCTTTCATGCCTCGTAGGAGTAGGGATATTTAAGGAAAATTTCTACCAAAAATCCCCACCCCTTCAATCAGTCAACCATCACTCTTCTTTGGTGACAATGAACTTCCCTCTTTGACCATAGAGAGTTAGAAAATCATCTAGGTGAGCAACCTAAATTTTTTTAAGAACCCATAGGGGAGGAAGATCCTCTATCACCTATCGAAAACACGGTTGAAAATAGGAATAATTATTTCTTTCCTATCCAAGAGACCAATGGGGAGGAAAGGATGAATAATATAAACATCGCTGCTCTTCCACACTTACATGACCTAGCCTTTGAGGACCCTAACATGTTTATGTTTGATTTTGTTGTGGTTTGAAGGACCTATGACTATACCTATGATGAACATAAGTTGACGTTGTTTTCCTCCACCCTCAATGATGCAACCTTCATGTGCTAGTTTATGAGCCTACCTAGAGGCAACACCACTACCTCGACACAAATGAAACATGCCTTTAATAATAAGTAAATGGATTATTGTAGGTCTAAGGAGAGAAAAGAATAAATATCTAGGATGATCCTAGGGCCATATGAGTCCTTAGAAGGTTATGAGGAAAGGTTCCAACTAAAATATAGGAGGGCTAAATGTACACTTGACCCTGAATCACTCAATTTTGTACTCCTCTGAGGGAACATGGAAGATTTAATGGAGACCCTAAATATGTTGTTTCGAGGAGACATTTACCAGCTGACCTATGATGACATCAAAAAAATATTCAAGAATCATTCTAGGGTCGTGAGGAAGAGAGGTAGGTCTAGTCAAGGAATGGTCAACTCTTCTTCCACCTCGACCATCAAACATGAGATATGGAGTATGTTATAAGACTTGAAGAGTGATATGTTGCACAATTTTTCCTTACAGATGGATATGATCTATATTAAAAGGAAGCAATAGGAAGTATAAAGGGAAGTAGCCATATTTTTCACTTGACGCACCAAGAGGCATCCCATAAATGAGTGTCCACTAAACACCATAGAGGCATTCTCTTTTTTTGAGGGGAAACATGCAATAGACAAATGTCCCTCTCTTCATACCAAGGGGAAGAGAATGGCTTGGAGTAGCTTTTCTTCATCAACTAAATGAGGCCAAAAGGACCTCAACCATATCAACAGGGTATGCAGGGTGCACAATATCCTCCTTACAATCCAAATCAGAATGCACGCTTCCAAACTTGGTATCTTCCAACTCACCCATCATTTTTTATGCCCTCATCTTGGTCCTATACTCCTCACTACCCTCCTTAGCCTGTCAACCCACCTTTCCATCCATATCAACCTCAAACTTCTCGATGGGGAAACTCTTCACAAGAATAGATGCCTTAGGAAACCTAACCTCGTGCCATAATACCTCATCCTCCACCTAAACCATATCTACCCCACAAAAACCCACCTAAGAAACCTAAAATGATTTCCCAACCCAATCTGAACCTGAAAAATAAGAAAAAAAATAGGTCTACAATGGGGAAACGTCCTATCCTTATTATGTTATAGAAATCCAAGATATCAACCTTTGGTTTGGGAAGGTACTTCCAGATGCTCACTCACCTTCTCCCCCTAAAGATCTTGAAGAAGAGAAGGAAGATAGAAATGTTGGCCCCACCTAAAAAACATACCCTAAAAGAGGCTGAACTTATGGGAGAATTGAATAATTTTTCTATTAAGATGCCCCTTCTCCAGGCCATCAAATATGTCCCCATTTACAAAAAGCTCACCAAGGAAGAATGTTTAAAGAGTTATGGGGGGAGAAAAAGATATTCCCCCAATATCAATGTTGTTAGGGAGCTATATGATCTAATTCTTGGGAAGGTGATCTCCCAAAAGTACTTGGATCCTGGTAGCTCAGTGGTGGATGTGCATATTAACAACATTGTAGTCCCTAACACCTTGATTGATCTTGGCACTGCAATCAATGTTATGATCAAGGAAACCATGCTAAATATCAACCTCCAATGAGCCTTGAGGAATACCACTACGATGTTGCATATTGTAGATATATCCACAATATCCCCTAAGGGAGTTATTGAGGATGTGACAGTATTTATCGAGTCCTAGGAGTATCCCATAGATTTCCCTGTCCTCCAACCCAAAACCAATTTTAATGGTTACCTTCTCATCCTAGGGAGACCTTGGTTGGCCATAATTGATTCTTACATTAGTTGCAAGGCTAGGAACATGACCATCAAGAATTAGCATATCTCAAAGAATCTTGTATTATATCCCCCTGCTCAACCCTCTATTAAGCATGACTTACCCTTGTGAATAAAGGATGAGGAAGAATAACACCTTTATCAATCATACCTCTACCAATTTTGTGCAATAACCACTATTGTAGGAAGTAGGTAGCTAGATGAAGATGACCTTATTGACCACTTCTTATGGAATAAATCTCCTATTTTCATGATAATTGATGAGTTAGTAGGGGAATCCTTAGAGAAACCTGAGAACAAGCCATAGACTAAAATGTGATATGCTTATCCTGATATATTTCATGCCAAGGTTGTTGAAATCTTCTTATCTAGAAATATAAAAATAAACCCTTCTTTCTCATTGTTACACAGTAATTTGACACCCTATTCACTTACCTTCCCCAATCCTGAAGTGCCCTATGATGAATATTGTGCAACATTTTCAGCTTGGAAAATACATCAAGATATCCTTTAAATAATAAAAGAAAGCTGCCTTGAAGATTTTATGAAGAATCCTAGCTAAAACCCTAAATTTATGGGTCATCACTTTTCTCCATTTATTTTCTCGTGCTGATGGCAGGTTGCACATCCTAGCCTAGCGCTGCCGGCACTCTTTTGATTGGAAAAATTGCATTGAACCCTTTCTGGTAGTATTTCCTCAAATGGAGAAGAGGCTTTGAGATCTAGAAGATTCTAGGACGATAAGTTGGATATTTTTCGGTGGAGATATGGTCGAGCTTTCTCATTTGTATCTCTTGATCTTATGAATAGGGGATTATCCCTTGAGAATTGGGCCTTCCTCCTTCTTTCATGGGCTCCTAAATCCCTCTCTTTTCCTATAAATTGATTCCCATCAACCCTCCACTACTGGTTGGTCATTTTGGGGATGGTCTGATCATTAATCCTTTGTATCCCTATGTTGTGTTAATTCCTAAATTTCTATTCGGGATAAGGACCGCTTGAAGAGCCTCAGTTAGGACTTGGACTACACCAAAGGGACGCCTCCAACATCAAGGCCATTGTTGTAAGCTTCCTCTTTTATATTATCAATAATGCATCTGGTGTTTCACTTTCTATATTCATTTCGATATCCGTGCAAGTAGAAAAATGATCCTTGATCTGTTAGGTAGTTGATATTCAATGTATGCTTTGTATTGGATCATGTTTGTTGTTGTCTCTTTATCTCCTATAGGTATTCGAATGCCACCAGGAACGAGGATCGAGGCTAAAGGATTGTGGATCAAGGACACCATCAAAGGGATGAGCATAGCATCAAGAAAAGGTAGGTCCTTTCCCCTTTCTCATCTTGCTTTGAATATTTACTAAGAAAGTGTCCATTAACTAGTCTCATACATTTCTAGACCCACTCTAGGACTAGAGAGATCGCCTCTGTGCGCAGAGGGGATTTTATTCAAAAAAAAATTGGCGACTCTGCTGGGGAGCTTTAGCCTATTTGCATTCCATTTTCCAGTTTGGTTTTTGATCAATTTGAGTGATCATTGAGATCTCAGTTTGCTTAGGTCTCTGTAGGTCTGCATAGGATTTGGTCATTGCTTTAGGGTGTCAAGTCTAGTTCGAGTGTTGAAATTATTTTTTATTTTTCCTTGTATTTCTCGCTCGGCTCTTTTTCTGCTCGTATATTCATTTAAAGAATGTTGTTCTCTATAAAATAGTCGCGTTGATCTGTCTTTTAGCACTAGTTTTCTCCTCAAATACGTATTAATCCCAGAGATAGGAAAAATATAGGGTTTCCCTTTAATCTTTCCAGTGTATCTTGACCTCTGAAGTGTCTTTCAAGTATGAATGACTTGCTACCATTGTGTTTGTTTTGTTCATTTTGTTTGAGTGATTGATTTTCCTCTTTGAATTTGCTTGTGCTTGAGTGGAATTACATCATCTTCTAGGTTTTCTAGGTCAGTTGACCTTCTCTTGTCACTTGTGTTTATCGTCAAAGAGTTGTGAGCTCTGTCTCAAATTTTTGTTGCAATCATTCCAAACAATATTTCACATTAATTTTAGCTTTTTTTTAGATTGTTTTTATTTTCGCTTAGTCATTACCGCACTTTGGAATCACTTTTGATTAATTGTCAAACATAGATCACAATTGTTTGATTTACAAGTTTGAAAGTGCTATTTATATCTGATTTTCCATTTTGAAAATTAAATTGAAAGTCATTTTCATCTTTGAGCTTTTGAATTGGTTTGTTTTTATTTGCTTTGAAAAGAAAGGTGAAAGTAATTTTCATTTAAGTATTTTTGAAATGATTTATTTTCCATTCGATAAAGAAAAAGAGAAAAGTGTGTTCTTTTGCAAATTATTTGTTCGTTTGGCTAAGTTTTACTTTTCTTTTTGATTGCATTAGTTTGCATATGAGAATTCAAAGTAAAAGGAAAACAAAAAAAAAATTAATGCATCTTAGTGAAAAGAGAAGTGATTTCATTTTTCAGTGAGTTTGCATTTGGGGATAGTGAAAGCGAATTCAGTTTTTTTTTTTAAGTTCCATTTCAATAATTTTGGGCTAGCTGGGGACCATCATTGCTTATTGCATTTCTTGTATTTTTCACTCTTGTTCTCATTTATTCCCTCATTAGTTTATATTTCATCGAAATGAAATGGATTCTTTTTTTCATTTAGCTACATTATAGGATTCAGGTGACACCAATTGTTGAGCCTAAAACTGAAACATAATCAAATATCAAATTTAAAATTTATTCAATTAACCTTAAGGGGAATTTGAAATTAACCAAAACATCTATAGGTCTAGGCTATAGACGTGTTCTGATTTGCTAAAGCATAGTCGTTGTCACTAATAGTCTGTGTTACATTCCGAGGGTGATATCCCAACCCATCTACAAAAGTATATAGAACTATTCTCCACGTATGGTAAGTATATGGGGATGCTCTCATCAAACGGTTGCACATTAGACAACACTACTACGAACTGAGCTCCCACATATCGTCAAGTATATTTTCGGAGACCCCACTAGGTTTCAAACCTACCATAGGTAACCAATTCGGTGACCTTGCAGATGTGATACACCGAACACAACATTCAAGGAGATTGGTTGTCATACGTCAAGTCCTTGGTTTTCAAAGGTGTATATTGTAGTTCACAGATACTTGGTAAACCCTTTTTTCCTAGATTACCTCTTTTGATTTATTTTTTTTAATTCTAAAATTGACTGTTTGCGATAACATATTACTCATGCACAAATCCTTAGCAAGTCTTAGGTTGAGATCAATGGAAATAGTTCCTGAGTTTACCAATTAAGAAATCCCCTTAGATGGGAATCTTGGTCCTTTTCCTTCTTTTGGAAATGTTGGCGCTCCCTATATGGAAACGTTGTCCCTCCTGAGATTAACCATTGGTTTTCCAGTTTGGTTATTTTCAACCCCCATGGTTCCAAACTTCCAAGCTTCTTCTCAAGCAAGTTCACCTCCACCTGAACAGTGTCAATCTCATGTTGATCCTAAGGTTGAACCCTCGCTTCTTCTCTTGTTTCTTCACCTTGTTCTTCCTCTTCTCCTGGTGAAAGTCTGGATTCTAGTAACCAGGAAGCTAAGAAGAAGAAGAAGAGGACGAAGAAGAATAAGCAAAATATGGAAGGGGGAAACCCAACAACCATTTCTACCATTGCAACTAATTTTGAAAAATCTTCCATTGAGTCCCGCAAAGTCAAATTCCCTTGCAATTTATACAAGAGTGACCACCTTCTGAGGGATTGTCGTGGCATTCCCAAGATATTAGAAATATGGTCCACCATCTCACATCATCCTTTATCATCGGCCTTTGGAGATCATGTTGGTGATAAAACCTCAACTAGTCATAATAATCTCCATTGGAAAAAGGGGAAAATAAGAATTTCCCTATAAGTTATGTGAAGGGAATCATCACATTCACCTTTGTCCTAGTATGGATGAAACCTCCAAATTCATGGATAACCTTATAGCTTCTCAGCTGTGACTTCCTGTTGGTTACCAGAAGATTTTCCCCGATCCTCTGCTAGTTGATCAAGTGATTGATCTTAAGTCATCTCTAGTCAATCCCTCTCTCTCTTTGAAAGTGAACCTCACGAGTTCATTCTCGGCCAACCATCGGTTGAGAAAATAGTTGAACTAATTCCACCTTCAGTGGATCATGCCTTTTCCTTATAGAGTGAACCTCATACCACTCAGGTTATTTTTGTTTCTTCAGATTATTATGAATTGGGGGAAAATACTGCTATTCCCATAGTACATGAGGGTGATCCCCCCATTCTTGTAACACAAGAGAGAAGTTCTACCATTCTCACGACACCCCCTCCAAGTAGTTTGGTCTCTTTCTTTAATTGGATCTGACTGACACGATATCGTCTTCCTTCTTACGTGCTCTTTGATATGATACTACAGGCCTATAATGGGTCCATACCTAGCACCATAATAGATGAAGGCACATTTGTTAGTATTTTGTTCTCAACTACTTGGAAAACTTTCGGTTCTCCACAGCTTGTGCCTGTCACCCAGAATCTGTTAGCTTTTAACAGAGGAACCAGTCAACCATTAGGGATCCTTCCAAAGTTTCCGATTACTTTGGAAGAAATTATTTTTTATATAGATGTGATGGTTTTCCAAGGCCCGTTGGACTTTAATTTACTCCTTGGGTGTGACTATACTTATGTTAAGGGAGCTCTTGTCTCTTCCCTCTTTCATGTGCTCTGTTTCCCACATGAAGGAAGAATTGTGACCATTGATAAAATTTCGTTAATCAATCCTAATTTGGCTGCCAGCCAACCAATATCTGTAAACACGTTAGTGGTATCATCCTCGCCACAGGACAATTATGTGGCAACCTATTCCATGCTCGCGTCTATTGATGATCTGGTCAATGATACAGCATGTCATGTACTGGGGGCATTGGTTCTTGATTTCCAGAGTGTTGTTCTCCCATCTGATGAGAATCTCTTGGAATCCATGAAATTTTATGGGCCATGGTCAAGGGTCTTTGGAGCAAAGTTCCTTTTCTTGTGTCAAGCTCCTTAAAAAAATAAACAAGGTCTTCAGAGAAGATTTTCTTGTCTTGTGTCAGGCTCCTTAAAAAATGAAACAAAGTGTTGTGAGGATATTTCTTTTCCTATTTCAACCTAGTTAAAAAATGAAATATGTCCCTATGAGAATAGTTCTTTTACTGTGTTAATATCCTTAAAAAATGAAACAAATCCCCATTCAATTCTTTTCTTCGACTATATCTCGTAAAATCCCAGTTGAGTCTTTCACTTGATCTTGTAAATGAAACTTCATTCCATCCACCTGTTAGTAACCAATGGTCTACTTAGGTTAATAAACTGAAGCTTGGGGGGCATGTACCTCAAATTGAGTAACCATGTTGGGGGCATGCAAACTTATTTCAAGCATAGTTTGTCTTTGTTTCAAGCTTGTGAAAAAATGAAACCATTTTCAAGCATAGTTTCCCATGTTTCAAGCTTCTGTAAAAATGAAACAATTTTTATCCTATCTTTCGTGATTGCCTTTTTATCAGCCTCTTCTACCATATGAGCCTTGGATTTTTCATTCCCTCGTCACCATCTACTTGGCCGATCATATGCTCTCACTTAGTTGTTCTACCTGTGCCTCGGGAATCATTTGTATGAGTGGTATTGTTAGCCAACCTCTTTACCTTTACTTGTTTTGAGCAGTTCCATCATCACAGGAACCATTTGCTACCTTTTAAACCACTCATTCCTCCATGAGGAGTCAACTTTAAGCTCTTTTCTGACTCTCAAAAAATGAAAAGATCACCGAGTACTTGCATTAGAGGAAATTTCAGCCTAAAAGTGCCCATGAAATTTTCATGTAATTTCCATGTCAAATTATGTAAACAATCAAAATGTTGTAAATTTAAAAAGAGGTACATGTAAATATTTTGGATGGAAAAGAAGAAAAACTACTTTTTTTAATTGTATTTTTGACTTACTCTTTATAGGTTTAATCAAATTTCAAGTGTAGACGCTCGTTGGATGAAAAATCAAATTCCACATCCAACGAGTACCCATTATGCATACTTTTCTGAAGACCCACCTTGATAAAAAATTCAAATACATTAAAATCATGTGTTTCAACACATTTTTTTAATGTATCTGCAAATTTTATCAAAGTGGGTATTATCAAAATTATGCATAATGGGTACTCGTTGGATATGGAATTTAATTCCGCATCTAATGAGTGTATTAACGTGGAATTTGAGTCAAACTATAAGGAGATAAGCCGAAAATACAATTAAAAAAAAACTTTTCTTCTTTTCCCTCCAAAATTCTTAACCCTTATTTTATTATTTTTACTATTATTTTATTATTTTTCCTTAGGAGGCCACTTTTAGGCTGAAATTTCCTCTAATGTAATTTTTAACTCATTAAATTAAATGAATTATCATTGTCTCAATATACGTTTACCCCTTTTCTAGGCCGGGATTAACTATTTAGGAAAAAGGAATACCTTGATCGAACATGGTCAAGAGGTTCTCTCAGATATTTTTTTCTACCTTTTCAGATTTGAGGGACGATTTATGAAAAGGGACATGATGGAGTTTTATTTTTCGTTTCTTTTTCAAACTCCCTAAACATGGAATATACACCAAGTTATTCTTCTGTCGGACTCGTAAAATATTAAACGGTGAAAGACTTCTCACCATGAAAAGACCGAGTTCCTCCTTCCTAGAGCTCGTTAAAATTACTAGGATGGATTCATTCAAAGAATGAACTTACACGCTCAACATATGATATGCTCTTCACGCTGGCTATCAAAAATAAAGAGGCAGTCATTAGAAATAATGGCGGGAAATTGAAAGTGGAACGTCCTTTTTATTAGGCAGCATCTCACACTTGAACGTGATTCTCATATGTGTTTCGTGTTGGTTTGGGGATATCCTTTATCCGTCACTTACCTTACCGGGTTTGGGAAATCCATTTTCCTCTTAGTCAATCATTATTTTTTTCATCATGATGTCTGGTCCTATGTTGAATCAAATTTTGCCACACTCTGGAGTCGTGTCACTGATATGTTTAAGAGAAATCCTTTTTGTCAAAGTCAAAAATCCTTTGCTTATCTGATCCTCTCTACAAAAATCCTAAATCACTCCTTTTATCTTGAGAAATCCTTTGTTTCATGTCCATGATGTTGGAATTATCATGGCCCTCCGATGAATCACTTCTCGTCGACTTCAGCTCATTATCCGAGGAGATGATTTAGAGACTCCTTTTCAGAACCTTAGAGCTTGCATACCTCAGTGGAAAGCTCTTTGCATTCGATGACAGGTTCACCTCATTTTCCTTCGATCGGATGATTCTGTAACTGTTTGAATTCAACACATTTACTCATGCTTGTAGATTGTTTTATTGTACCTTAAGGGCCATTGTCATTATTGGTGGTCTCTCTTATTCCTATTAACATTTTTCATCATTGACCGGTAATGAGGTGGTTTCTACCATATTCAACATCAGCACATATATTCACATGGTTATATTCATACATTGAGTAGATCAAGATTGCGAAAAAGACCCTAGATCACATTTGTTATATTTATCCAAGCTACATGGAGTTATTGAATATTCATGATTGTACACATGATCCTTTCTATATGGATGGTTTCTACCATACTGTGGATCCATTTCCATGATCTCTTTCAGACGGATGGTTGCGACCATGCCGTGGGTTCATGTGTTATTTGATGCTTATTCAGAGATATTTTATTAGGAATATTCATATAAGAGATGTCATATATTGTATTGTGTTTGATTTGGAAGGTTTCTTGATAGTTCTTTGAGTCCTCTCTTTGGTTCATAAATAATTTCGCCCATCACTCCTTGTTTTACCTTCATGCTTTAGGGGGCATCTATTACACAGTAATTTTTCACCCATTTCACTTCTCGTCCATGATCCTGAAGTGATCTGTAATGAATAATGTGTAGCATGTCCACCTTGAAAAATACATCAAGATATCCTTTAAAGACTAAAATAAAGCTGCCTTGAAGAGTTTCTGAAGAAGCTTAGCTCAAACCCTAGATTTATGGCTCAACACTTTTCTCCAGTTATCTACCCATGCTTATGGCAGGTTGCACATTATAGCCTAGCATTATTAGTGCTCTTCTGATTGGGAAAACCATGTTTAAAACTTTCTGGCAATGTTTCCTCAAATGGAGGAGAAGATTTGATCTCTAGAAGCTTCTATGACGATGAGCTGGATATTGTTCAGTGGAGATATGGTCGAGGTCTCTCATTGGGAGCTCTTAATATTATCAATAGGGGATTATCCCTTGATAACTGTGCCTTACTCCTCCTTTCATGGGCTCCTAATTCCCTCTCCCTTCCTATAAATTGATCCCCATCCCTCCACTACTGGTTAGTCATTATGGAGCTGGTCTGATAATTAATCCTTTGTATCCCTATGTTGTGTTAATACCTAACTTTCCATTTGGGAGAAGGATCGCTTGAAGAGCCTCGGTTCGGACTAGGACTAGACCAAAGGGAGGCCTCTAACATTAAGGCCATGGTTGTAAGCTCCCTCTTCGACATTATAAATAATACATCTAGTGTTTCTCTTTCTATATTTTTTTGGATAACCATACAAGTAGCCTAATGCTCCTTGATCTGTTAGGTAGATGATATTCAATGTATTCTTTGTATTGGATCACATTTTTTGTTGTCTCTTAATCTCCTGCAGGTATTCGAACGCCACCAATAGTGAGGATTGGGCATGAAGGATTGTGGATCAAGGCCTTATTCAAAGGATTGAGCATATCATCAAGAAGAGTCACGTCCATTTCCCTTTCTCATCCCAATTTGAATATTTACTAAGAAAATGGTCATTAGATAGTCTCTTACGTTGCTAGACCCACTCTATGGCTATAGGGATTTCCTATGTCTGCAGAGGGGATTGTATTCACAACACTCATCCAAAAAAGAATATAAATTATGTATTATGGTGAGGAAACATCTTGATGCCTTTGTTTAGAACTATAAGGAAATGAAAGGGGTGCATCCCTCAGTTTCTGCTCATCTTATCTACATTTGAGAGGGATGAAAACTTGTGCACCAACTCCAGAGGATGATGAATCATGCCTTAAGGATATTGTAAAAGAGAAACTAAAAAATCTCTTAGATGCAGGGTTCATTTACCCCATTTCATATGGTGAGTGGGTGTCCCCTCTTATCATAGTACCCAAGAAAAATTGGAAGTGGAGGATTTTTTTTTACTATAGGGTACTAAACAAGGCTTCAAAGAAGGACCATTTCCCTTTACCTTTTGTTGATCAAGTCCTAAATGGCCTTGCAGTGAAGAGATTATTTTCCTTCCTAGATTAATTCAATGGGTATAACCAGATTCAGATCAACCCCGAGGACCAAGATAAGACCACATTCACGTTTCCATGGGGGACATTTTCCTATAGGGTCCTTCCATTCGATTTTTGTAATTCCCTTGCTAATTTTTAGATGGCAGTTTTGAGAATCTTTGCCGACCTTGTTCATGACATGGTTGAGATATACATGGATGATTTCACCCCTTATGGGAGTGACTTCCATGAATCTATTTCTAATATATGGAAAGTGTTAAGGAAATGCATTGAGATGAATCTTTCATTAAGTCCCGTGAAATGTGAAATTTTGATGAATGAAGGTATTTTACTAGGTCGTTTCATATCAAAGGAGGGGATCTAGGTTGACCCAAAAAACGTTTTCATCATTAAAAGGGTCCCTACTCCTAAAAAAAAAAGGGATGTCAAAAGCTTCCTTTTATTATTTGGATATTACAGAAAATTCATTAAGGGATTTAGTAATTTGGCTTCACCTCTATTTGGATTGTTGGATAAAGATTCATACTTTTGGTTGGATAGATAGATGTCAAGAGTAATTTTGAGAACTGAAAGATAATTTTACCACTACACCAATCCTTAGAGGCCTCAATTGGGAATTTCCTCTCCACGTCCATACAAATGCATCAGATAAAGTTGTAGGAGTAGCCATAAGACAAGTATGTCATCTATTTCATCAGTAAGAACCTCTCTAAAGATGAAATCAACTACACATTTACTGAAAAAGAGCTCTTAGCTATGGTGCACTCTCTAAATAAGTTTAGGAATTATATCACTGAATATCAAGTCTTTGTTCATACTGATCATGCAACCGTTAAATATTTGGTGAATAAACCTGATGTAAATGCTAGAATAATTAGATGGTTTTTATTATTGCAATAATTTGATCTAACCATTGTTGGTAATCCAGGGAAAGAAAATGTGGTTGTAAATTTTTTGTCAAGCCTAACCTTGCCTACAAGAAATGAGGAGATGGTAGATTATCAACTTCCATATGAACACCTCGTTTCCATCTCGGTGCTATATCCTTGGTTTTCTGACATGGAAAATTACTTGTTTTTTGGGAGGTTCCCTACTAATCTATCCTCCAAGGAGAAGAGAAATATTGTTAGAAAAGGTTCCCCTTTCACCTGGATTGGGAGAAATATCTTCAAGTTGGGTCCATATTAGATTTTGAGAAAATGTGTAAGATTGGAGGAGGAATTTTGTGTCCTCTCAACATGCCATGATGGCTACTACTGGTTTACTCTACATCAAGATGCAAAATGGTGGGATGAGTACCAAAGGATGGGCAAGCCTAAACCCAAGGGTGAAATTCCCTTGCAACCTCAAGTAACTTTGAAGCCATTTCAGAAATGGGGCATGGATTTCATTGGGCCTGTTGTCGATCCTAGATACTGCCTTGAGTTGTGAAAGACCAGTGCCTAGGACATCTTATATAGCAAGGAGCAATATGATATAACAAGGATAATTAGCATAACAAGGCTATCATGCTATCTCTTGTAAATAGGAAGATTAATTTGAATGGGACAAAAAATTTCAGAAGCTTGATACATAGAAAGCAATACTGCAGAGGCAAGGTGTGAAACTCTAACACGAACGTATTAGACAATTCAAAGGTAGCTTACTGCAAAGAGGGCTGGATTCTAAATACTTCACAGAGATGAATAATTAGAAATTATCTACTGCGTATGTAGAATAAAGAGAATACTAATTGTTGTTGAGACAATATCCAGAAACATATATCAGCATGCGGTGGGATTATGAAATTAAGAATCCACACATGATAAATACATTTGAAAATAATATCTCATAGCAGCTAATATAGCAGAAGTACGGCTGAAGTGAAAATGGAACATCATATCACGCCTGAGCCATATTTAAAGTGCCAGACAGGTTATGGCATAAGTATCAACTAGGATAAATTCATACCAAAACCACTGGGCCACTCGCATTCTAGAACATGATACAAGATGAATGGATGTAAATGAAATGAATCGCTAAGTTACAACACATAGGAGAGAATTACACATTGTAAAGCACCAAGGCCAGAATCCTCATTGAATATAGAACTCCTTTTCATTGAGACCCAACGGGCTCTTCACGTTTGTATTAAAGCTTCAACAAAGGCATGCAAGAAACTCTTTCACAGCCAATTCTTCAGAAAATTTGGAACCTCTTTTTCTCTTTAGTGGCTGCTTATATAGGAGCCTCAGGAACATCAGCGAGAAGATATTTTTGGTAAAAATATCTTCCTCGCGTGCCAGTAATCAGTTGGAGGTCTCCATCAAAAATAACCAAAATTTATGATGAGGAATTGGGGCATCTCATCATTGAAAGTTAGGCTCACGGCCATTTTAAACAAAAATATCAAATAACAGTTTCTGACAGAAGGTAAAATGCAAGAGTGGGAGGTGAATTCCACTCTAAATTTGAAAGTAAAAAACTAAAATGGAAGTAAAAGGCCACTAGGGCCGAATCATGAATTGACAATTTTCACTGATGAGGTGGAGTTGAGGCGGTCGCTGTCACAGATGGAAGAATGTTGGCTGAGAGGAATCGATTTGCCTCTCATGTGGCGGTGGAGGTTTTTCTGCGTGTAGATCTTTATGATTTTATTTAATTCTGATTTAATTTCGAGGATTGGGCTTTTGGTAATCAATCTTAGCCAGAATCCCCAACTTTGTCTTCAATCTTCTGTGTCTGCCGTGGAAGGTCTTCGACGCTGATACTCTGACTGCTGCTATAATAATCTCTCTGTGTTCTGAATCATAGTGACCATGATTGTGGAACCTGGAGTGAATTCATCACTCTGTAATAACCTTACACAATACGATAAACTCATCAAGAAATCTAGGGAGTGGCAGAAGGAATGTTGTGGAGGCCTGGAGAAATGGTGGCGCATCAATAAAACTGCGAAAGAATGGTGGAAAATGGAGCTGATGAAGTCTTGGTGTAAAGATGAGTCAGGAGCCATCCGATCAGATATGGAGATGGTGACTCAATGGCCAGGATTAATGATGGAGGTGTCAATAGTAAGTAGGGAAAAAGGAATAACATTTAGTGCAAAACCCAAAGTTTAACGCTCGGGGGATTTACAAAGGGAAATGATGAAAAATGAGCGAAAGCGAGGACTTTGGAAGGTGGGACTCGGCGTGGGTGGAGGGCGATTAACTGAGAGCCGTCGGATCTTAGGAGGAGATCGACAGTTGGGATCAAAGGATGAAATCAGTAGGATTTGCGATGAAGAAATATGGGCAAAATGCGAGATGTGATGTGGTCCGCAGATCTTGGATGAATGGATGGCTCTGATTGAATCGGAGGATCGCAATCAGGAGAGGCAGCGAGAGACGCATTTAAAAATTTTCGATTGGGATTGGAGCAGTGGCGCGATGGCAATCCGATCTGATAGCGAATCAACAGTGGAGATGAGCATCGGAGGGGTGAAAGAATCGGGGTGATGGGTGAGTGGTTAATATTAATGCAGAGTTCTATAGACCAAATGAAATCACATTCGGAACATATTCAAATAAAAATGGATTGTGCTTGCAATGTAAGTTGCGATCACGATTAGTGCCCGGAGCTTAAACGCTTGGTTCTGGGCGCGAGTCACGTTGTGGGGAAGTGGTTAAGGGGCTGACCGAAAGGGGGCTAAAGCCTTTCATGCAAAATATGGTTTTTTTGGCCTATCTTCAACGCATTTTAAGGCCATGGAAGGGATTTGGTAGGGAGAATAAGGGGTTTTCAAGCCAAAAAAAGGGTATTTGTAAGGTTCAAGGGGAAAATGGGATGATTTAGAGGGTAAATGAGGAATTAAGGGAGGGAGAAAATGGTGAGGAGAACAGAGGTTTAATGGGAATGAGAAAAGATGGAAAGGGAGGCCTTTTGGGCATTTTCTTCTCAAACAGAGAGGCCTTAAAACTGGGAACAACAGTGAAGGTTAACCATATGATCAACATTGGCTCCACCTGGGGACAACACGTTCATCCTTGAGTGTTTCAAGAACTTTGCAGACCACTTGTTAATCTTCTGTGTGTACACCACTCTTCAGCACTTTTAGTTTTCCTCTTCATGATTCATCACAACACATATCAATCAAACATAGATGAAAAACAAAAACTAATATACAATATGACACATCAGGCTTTCTCGGCCTGAGTCAGAACTGGAAGTAAGGTTTGAGGAACTGACCATTTACAGGGGCATCGAGTAAGTCTCCCTGTAAATTTTCCAACCTGAAAGTGTTGCTCCCCCCTTGTTCCACAATTTTAAAGGGGCCGAACCAGAGGGGGTCG
Organism: Pinus albicaulis; assembly: GCA_034641835.2. Lineage (NCBI taxonomy): Eukaryota > Viridiplantae > Streptophyta > Pinopsida > Pinales > Pinaceae > Pinus > Pinus albicaulis. The sequence goes on along the minus strand of CM076572.1, from coordinate 1,185,104,678 downwards.
AATTTACCATGTTTCCCCTTTTTAGCTCTTCGAATATCTCATCTAAGCACTAAATCCCCAATCTGAAACTTCCTATCCTTGGCATGCTGATCAAAAAGGCCCTTCATTTTCTCTTGATATTCAATTAGCTTCTGACTCACCTGGTTTCGTGTTTCTTCTAACTCCACCAGCTGATTTATTCTCCTCGTCACCGCATCGGGCTCTTCTTTACTTTCTTGCATGAATCGGGCTACTGGTAAGGCTGACTGTACAGGGAATATTTCCACCCTCTCGTATACCAATTCGTATGGGGACTTCCCCGTTGATCTCTTACTAGTGATCCTGTTGGCCCATAAAGCAAACTTCAGTTGGGAATCCAAATTTTTCTGATTGTCATTGATAGCCTTTTTCAGTGCTCTCACTAGGGTTTTATTCAAGGACTCTGTCAGGCCATTTCCTTATGGGTAATAGGCCATGGAGTGACCCAACAAAATTTTATACTGCTGGAAAAATTTGACAAACTTCACGGACTTAAAGGCCTCTGCATTGTCGGTCACTATCTTGGCAGGGCAACCAAATATAGATATGATAATTTCCTCCAAAAATTTCATTACCATAGTATCTGTTGCATTCCTTGCAGGTATAGCTTCCACCCACTTCGTGAAATAATCTGTGGCAGTTAATATCCACTTATGCTGACCACTTGATGGAGGATGTATTTCACCGATAAGGTCAATTCCCCATTGTTGGAATGGTTCATCCACATGAACAGGGATCATGGGCAGAGGTGCCAACTTCTGTCTTTCAGCAAACCTTTGGCATTTCTCACAAGCTCTAACATGGGCAAACACATATCCAAAGAGTTTGGGCCAGAAGAAACTAGCCTTCAAGATTTTGTGAGCAGTAGCCCTCCAACTATAATGACTCCCACAGATTCCTTCATGAAATTCGGCCATTATACTCTTTACCTCATCCTCTGTGAGACACAAGAGCAGGATGCCTGAGGGATCTCGCTAGTACAACCGACCATTTGCAACAACGCACTTCTGTGATCTCAACCTCAGTGTTCTATATTTAGCTTTGTCACATCTAGGAGGGCAGCTGAGTGTTAGAAGATATTCCACTATCTCTTTGTACCACGAGCTGATGAGGTACTTCATTTGTGTCTTCTGAGTAGCTATCTCTACTCCCTGTTGCTCTTCTTTCTTCTCAGACTCCTCATTTTCTATCATGGACAGATTTATACCCAGAGCCTGACAGTTTGACTCGGAAAAGATTTTGGCCAGCCCTTGTCCCTTGATCAGTTTGGTAGGGTGGATGTCTAGCTCATACTCTTGTATTTTGGCAATCCATTTCCCTCTTTTCCCTTTGCTATCTCCTTGGATGAGAATATATTTTACGGCTGCTGTAGGCACAAACACAGTGATATGGGACTGCACGACATACATGCGAAATGCTTTAAGAGACTTCACCAAGGCATGTGACTGCTTTTCTAATATGTTATATTTCATCTCTGCATCACGGAGCACCTAACTGACGAAAGCGATGGGATGCTCATACCCTTCTTCATTTTTCTGCAATAAAACTCCTGCCACTGTATGAGGTCATGCAAATGAAAAGATCATGAAAGGTTTGGCATAGTCTGGTCCAGCTAGCACAGGGGCTTCAACAAAGGCATTCTTTATCCTGGAAAAGTCTTCTCGTGATTCTTGAGACCACTTTACCTCATTATTTTTCTTTAGCATGTCAGTTATATGTCTAACTATCTCTGCATAGTTAGGGATAAACCTCCTCAGAAATTTAATGCGCCCTAGGAACACCTTCACCTCCTTTTTATTTCTGGGAAGAGAAATGCCATTTATAACTTCTAATCTCTTAGGATCTATTTTTACCCCGTCTTTGGTCACAATATGCCCCAAAAGCTTGCCCTCTTCTAATGCAAATAATGACTTTTGTGGATTGAGAGAGATACCATACCTTCTGCATTTCTGAAAAGTCCTGTGAAAATGTTCAATGTGCTCAACATCATCCATAGAGAACACAATAATATCATCGAGGTATACCACCACAAACTTATCTTGTTCCCCAATGAAGGAAATTTCCATGGCCCTTTGAAAAGTGGCTCCTTCATTAATCAACCCAAAAGGCATCCTGGCATACATAAAACTTCCCCATGGTGTGGTGAAAGCAGTCTTCTTCTGATCTTCTGGAAGCACAACCACCTGATTATAACCAGAGAATCTGTCCATCATTGACATCCGAGAAGCTCCCACCACTTTCTACAAGATATGATCCATCTTGGGAAGTGGGTAATTATCCTTTAAGGATGCTCGATTCAGATTCCGGAAATCAACCCACAACCTTATTTCTCCATTATTTTTTTGGATAAGGACTAGGCTTTCCACCCACTCAGAGTACCTCAATGGTATAATTATCTTGGCCTTCAATAATTTCTTAATTTCTTTTTCAATAGAGGGGAGCAGCAGGGGATTTATCTGTCTAAGCTTCTGCTTATGTGGCTTTGCATCTCCCTTCAGCAGAATTTTATGTTGCATGATGCTGATATCAAAGGTTTTTAGGTCCTAATAAGACCATGAAAACACATCTTTGTAGGACAAAAATAATTTCTGGTAGAGCTCTTTATATTCTCCTATGACTTTCTTGGACAGTTTCACAATTTTGGGGTCAACATCAGTACCAAGGTTCAGGTCTTCTACCTGATTTTCTTCTACCACTTTATTTGGTTGCAGTGGGACATCATTCCTGTCAAAAAATATTTCCAGAGGCACCAACCCTCTAGGTATAATGTTTCCCTTCAATTGCAACACTTTATGACCAGTCACCCTTTCCTCCCATTTGTTTTCTGAGTGGTGTTCAACTTCTTCTTCTTCAAAAACATCTATCTCTATGTTTGAGAATTATCCAATTGTTTCCATAAATATTTTTACCTGCTCTTCGTCTTCAAACACCTGCCAGTGCTTGACGTTATCTGGGATTGATGGCCGATAACACACGTCAATTTCATATCTCAAGAGAGGGTTCTGATGTGGACGAAATGTACTAGCAGCCACTGCAAGGGAGTCAACCATCCTGTTCTACTCTCTAGGCATAAATTGAATGTTAAATGCCAAGAAAAAATTCTCCACCAAGTCCCACACTTTGTTCCTATAAGCCCTCAGCCTAGGATGTTTGGTTTGACACTGATTCTTCACTTGTCTGACTACTAGTTATGAATCTCCCAGAACCTTTAAACTCTGTATGTTCATGCTCCTGTCTGTCTGTAATCCTAACAGAAGTGATTCATATTTGGCCACATTGTTAGTGGCTTCATACTCCAGCTTGAAAGATAATGGGACCCATTGACCCGTAGGAGAAATCAATAATACCCCAACCCCATTTCCTTCTCTGGAGTTTGCTCCATCGAAATGAAGTGTCCAAATTTCTGCTTCATGACCCTCTACGAACTGATCGGTATTTATCTGGCAGAATAATGGTTCATGAGCATAGTCTTGATTCTCTTCCAGCATCAAACATGAGAAATATCCCTCCTTACCATAAACTATGGAATTTACTGAATCTTCAACCTTGGTAACTATTTTGACAAATCTAGTTTCCCGGTAGAGCCTTCTCTCTTGGCCACCAAAAACCGGCATGGTGGCATAGGTCAAGTCCAACTTGATTGATCCACCAATTTTAGTCCCCTAGGACCTTGACAGCAACATGCCGAAGCGAGCTGGGATGTCAGCCACCAAAATTTCCATCACCACACTTTTGGCTGGGATCTGGGCCAAGTTGACCACTAAATCCTTGATCATACCTAGGCATTTAAATCTTTTGGAATCAAATGAATAGAGATCCTTGTATGGACGGGTGATTTGTAATCCTAGTTGTTCCATGACTGACAGAGGCAATAGATTATGGGAGGCTCCTAAATCTAACATACAGTTATGTAATAGCAGGTCATGAATCACTAAAGACACATAAAAAGGAGGGGTAGAAGCATCAAGCTCCTCCACATGGGGGCCAAACACAACCATGGGTCTTTCTTCTTGAAGGTTAATACTATCTGGGATATGTACAGCTTCTGGAGGAAGCATGAAGGAGGTGACCTGGGATTGATATGTAGGCTGCTTCAACAATTCAGTCAAGGGAACTGGGATTTTGACCTTCTCAAGCTCCTTTTGTAAACTGAAGGCAGAGGTGGACTTATCTACTGACACTTCTTTAGATTATTTATCTTTTGATTCTTTGTTTTGGACAAGTGTTTGAATTCCTTTATGACAGACTTGACATTAGGTGGGGTAGCCATTCGTGAAGAGGAAGGAAATTTATCAGCAGATTGCACAAATTCATTAAGAGGTCTCTTACCTTTGTCGACGGTCCTTTGAGCTGTTGTCTCCTTCTGAGCAGGTGTTTCCTCATGAGGTGCGTCTTCCTCCTGATCCTGAATGTGGGTTCTCTTCCTAGAAGATCTGAGGTCATATCTTCTATTAAAATGTGCTTGCACGAAGTCGACAAAATGCTTGCAGTAGTCATCGATCTCAGGATCTTCAGGGCTTCCATTAGCTTTTTCTTCCACCTGTGAAGAAATCTCTACTTCATCACTTTCTTGTAAGGGACATTCAACTTCATCACTATTTTAAAAAGCAAGGTATGCCTCTTCTTGCTCATAAGTGGTATCTTCGGTAGGACCATATACTTGACCTTCCAAGTATAGAGGATGTGGTACCTGATCTTGTGGCTCCTTCCGTTCCCTTTGCAGTATCTGCAAGAGTGGTTTTCTGTACTGGGGGTTGTAACCCTTGTTTGGAGCATTCTGGAAATTCTTGGAGGGTGAATTATTGGCCTCTAGTTCAATTTTGACCAGCTTACTTGAAAGATTCTTAATCATTTTATTCATTTCCTCAATCCTGTCATTAGCTGAGTCTCTATATTGGTTAGAGGTGGACACCTCCTCTTTCCCCTTTCTTCTAGTATCTTGTTCAGGTTTTCCCTTTGATTTACTAGTGGAGGCGAAATTTTCCTCCAACTCTAGTGCATCTGTTTGAGCATCATCCACGAAGGCGGGCTTTCTTTCTCTCAGAGAGAAACTGAATTCTGAGTCAAAAGCTACTACAAAAACAATTTTAGCAACAGTTTGATGAGGTTTCATATCAGTAGGAAGGCTCAGATACAACTTGTTAAATCCCTTGATAAACTCTGACACCCCTTCATTATGCTTTTTCTTGAGTGTGTTAAACTAAGTAAGACAATGTCCATGATCTTTCTTCTCCCCCCATTTTATGAGGAAAGTATCCTCCATCCCTTCCCAAGTGGTGATAGGACGGTCTCCCAATGTCTTCAACCATTTTCTGGCTTCATTTTCGAGAGATTGAACAAACAACCTTAAGACTATGTCAAGATGTTCCACATTAAAGTTCTTTGCAAAAGAGTAGAAAACATCAAGATGCTTTTGAGCTTCAATCTCATTTTCCCCATTGAATCGGGGTAGGATCTTCAGATAGTCCTGTGGCATATCATTCAACACTTGAGGTAATTCCAGGGGGGCATATTTATTCAACAATAAGCCAGGAACATTGGCCATTGGAGGAGGAGGTGGAGGTAAGTAAAGGGTTTGAAGTGTAAAAGGAGGAGGAGGAGGTGGAAGTGAAGTATGAATAACAATAGGAATGTATTGGACAGCAGCTTGAAGTGTTGATGGGGACAATAGGTTGTGAATAGCAGATACTTCAGTAACTTCTTTGACCTCTTCGACCTCGGAAGTAGCGTGAAAGGGGTAATATGTGGTATCCCTTGATTCAACTTCATCTTTAATGTGAACACTTCCCCGGGGTGGACTATCTGAGTAGTAATCAGTATCTCCCACAGTGGAGTCGGGGCCTTGTACTTGGGCAAATTGAGAGGAGGAGGACGGGAAGTCTTCTAAAGAGAAATCAGGGATATCAATATGGATTGATTGCCTTTCCCTCAAACTTCTCCTATATAAGATCTTCTCTGGGTCAGACACAGAGGGTGTCTTTGGGTGAGACGTATCTAACCTCAGGTGTGGCTTACGAGGAGCTAGGACTGTAAGTAAATTTATGTGAGAAATGACTGTGGAGTCGCCAAGGTGAGGGATCTACAACTCTCAACTCTTCATGCTCACCTATTTGAAGAGTGAATAAGGTTTTGTTGAGGCCCATGGATTCAAATTCTCTCAACTTCGTTCCCCGGAAACGGTGCCAAAAAGATGTTGTCTATCCTAGAGACAACCTTGAGTTGTGAAAGATCAGTGCCTAGGACATCTTATATAGCAAGGAGAAATATGATATAACAAGGATAATTAGCAGAACAAGGCTCTCATGCTATCTCTTGTAAATAGGAAGATTAATTTGAATGGGACTAAAACTTTTAGAAGCTTGATACAGAGAAAGAAATACTACAGAGGCAAGGTGTGAAACTCTAACACGAACATATCAGATAATTCAAAGGTAGCTTATTGCAAAGAGGGCTATATTCTAAATACTTCACAGAGATAAATAATCAGAAAGTATCTACTACATATGTATAATAAAGAGAATAATAACTGTTGCTGAGACAATATCCAGAAACATATATCAGTATGCGGCGGGCTTACGAAATTAAGAATCCACACATGATAACATCATTTGAAAATAATATCTCATAGCAACTAATATAGCAGAAGTACGGGTGAAGTGAAAATGGAACATCATATCACACTTGAGCCATATTTAAAGTGCCAGACAGGTTATGGCATAAGTATCAACTAGGATAAATTCATACCAAAACCAGTGGGCCACTCGCATTCCAGAACATGATACAAGATGAATGGATGTAAATGAAATGAACCGCTAAGTTACAACACATAGGGGAGAATTACACATTGTAAAGCACCAAGGCCAGAATCCTCATTGAAGATAGAACTCCTTTTCATTGAGCCCCAATGGGCTCTTCACGTTTGTATTAAAGCTTCAACAAAGGCATGCAAGAAACTCTTTCACAGCCAATTCTTCAGAAAATCTGGAACCTCTTTTTCTCTTTAGTGGTTGCTTATATAGGAGCCTCAGGAACATCAACGAGAAGATATTTTTGGGAAAAATATCTTCCTCGCGTGCCAGTAATTAGTTGGAGGTCTCCATCAAAAATAACCAAAATTTATGATGAGGAATTGGGGCATCTCATCATTGATAGTTAGGCTCATGGCCGTTTTAAACAAAAATATCAAATAACAGTTTCTGACAGAAGGTAAAATGCAGGAGTGGAAGGTGAACTCCACTCAAAATTTGAAAGTAAAAAACTAAAATGGAAGTAAAAGGCCACTAGGGCCGAATCATGAATTGAAAATGTTCACTGATGAGGTGGAGTTGAGGCGGTTGCTGTCACAGATGGCAGAATGTTGGCTGAGAGGAATTGATTTGCCTCTGATGTGGCGGTGGAGGCTTTTCTACATGTAGATCTTTATGATTTTCTTTAATTTTGATTTAATTTGGAGGATCAGGCTTTTGGTAATCAATCTTAGCTGGAATCCCCAACTTTGTCTTCAATCTTCTGTGTCTGCCGTGCCAGGTCTTCGACGCTAATACTCTGACTCCTGCTATAATAACCTCTCTGCATTCTGAATCATAGTGACCATGATTGTGGAACCTGGAGTGAATTCATCACTCTGTAATAACCCTGCACAATACGATAAACTCATCAAGAAATCTAGGGAGTGGTGGAAGGAATGTTATTGAGGCCTGGAGAAATGGTGGCGCAACAGCAAAACTGCGAAAGAATGGCAGAAAATGGAGCTGATGAAGTCTTGGTGTAAATATGAGTCAGGAGTCGTCCGATCAGATATGGAGATGGTGACTCAATGGCTAGGATTAATGACGGAGGTGTCAATAGTAAGCAGGGTGAAAGGAATAACATTTAGTGCAAAACCCAAAGTTTAACACTCGGGGGATTTACAAAGGGAAATGATGAAAAATGAGCGAAAGCAGGGACTTTTGAAGGCAAGACCCGGAGTGGGTGGAGGGCGATTAACTGAGAGCCTTCGGATCTCAGGAGGAGATCGACGGTTGGGATCAAAGGAGGAAATTAGTAGGAGCTGCGATGAAGCAATATGGGAAAAATGAACGATGTGATGTGGGCCGCAGATCTTGGATGAATGGACGACTTTGATTGAATCAGAGGATCGCAATCGGGAGAGGCAGCGGGAGACGCATTTAAAAATTTGCGATTGCGATTGGAGCGGTGGCGTGATGGCCATCCGATCTAACAACGAATCAATGATGGAGATGAGCATCAAAGGGGTGAAAGAATCGAGGTGATGGGTCAATGGTTAATATTAACGCGGAGGTCTATAGACCAAATGCAATCGCATCGGAACATATTCAAATAACAACAGATTGCGCTTGCAATGTAAGTTGCGATCGCGATTAGTGCCCGAAGCTTAAATGCTTGGTTTTGGGCACGGGTCATGTGGTGGGGAAGTGGTTAAGGGGCTGACCGAAAGGGGGCTAAAGCCTTTCATGCAAAATATGGTTTGTTTGGTCTATCTTCAATGCATTTTAAGGCCAGCGAAGGGATTCGGTAGGGAGAATAAGGGGTTCTCAAGCCAAAAAAAGGGTATTTGTAAGGTTCAAGGGGAAAATTGGATGATTTAGAGGGTAAATGAGGAATTAAGGGAGGGAGAAAATTGTGAGGAGAACAGAGGTTTAATGGGAATGAGAAAATATGGAAAGGGAGGCCTTTTGGGCATTTTCTTCTCAAACAGAGAGGCCTTAAAACTGGGAACGACAGTGAAGGTTAACCATATGATCAACAGGGCCAATTGATCCCAAATATGGGAAAAATAGATATATCATTGTATGCATGGATTAATTAAGAAAGTGGGCTGAAACAAAAGAAGTTAAGGTAGCAATTGAGTGGAAAGTGGTTGGATTTATAAGAAAGAAAATCCTTTACAAGTTTGGGTTTCTAGGGGAGTTGGTCACTAATCAAGGAGCTTAGTGTTGGGTGCCAGTTTTGTACTTATTTTCTACATATTTTTCCCCTATCTTACCTTGTGAATACAACCATTGGGACTATATTTGCCTCTTTTTCCTACCTTTCTATCTTAAACAGTGTTGTTTCACCTTATTTTCATTATCTTGCCATTTCATCGATTATTATGATGTATCGTGTATTTTTTTATGACTAACTGAGGATGAATGTTTGGAGAAGTTTTTTGGTCTTTTGGTGTCCTTCAGATGTTATTTTTATCACAAAATATCTTGAGCATGAGGCGTACAGGAGCAGTTAAAGGTTTGTTGTTACAATGAGCTCTTACACCACGACGCTGTTACATCATGATGTTGTTACAGACCCGCTAGATGGAATGTTGCTACAGCTGTACTGTTGACTGGATATCATCAACTTCTGATGTCGACCTATCCTCTATTGTTGTTACGCTATAGCTATTATTTTCCACAATAGTTGTAGAAGTCATTATATATTTTATTTTAGGATAATGGCCTTTAGGTGGTTTTGATTGTAATATATATTCTTCTAGTCAGAATTTTATTAAGAAGTGGTTGTAAATATATGTATTCTATTTTGATCAGCATGAGAATCATAAGATTCTCATTACTGATCCATACCTCATTTTTCTGAATATGTAATCACTTTATAATTCTCGACCCTTGAGGTTGAAAGGTTAGTGGAGAACATTATTACTTTGGCTTTTTACTTTTGGTCACATTAAAACAAGTTATCTTGTTGCTGCTATTACATGCATTATCTGGTTTAGTTTCTGTTAATTTCTTTCTTTTCCTGCACCCTACTAGGGAGGAAGGGCCCTCCTCTTTAGCATGGATTGCAGTGGTTAAGGTAGTTGTATATATATATTATTTGTTTTATGTATTGGTGGAAGTTTTGTTATTTTTGTTCTAGCTGCGAGTATATCTACTTCAATTTCAATATTATATATGTCGTTAAACATATTTGATTAGAGATACCAACTAGGTAATTGTTGTGTGGCACTCTAGGTACAGATTAATTGAGGCATGATTACATTCCTGTAGATCATTTTATTTATGCATGAGTGATTCCCTCAAACATTTAATTCAACAACGATTTCCTTTATTGGATTTGCTTCTCATTTGATGTATCGGAAATAACAGTGCAACTGTCATTGAAAGAAAAGATTGCCCTGGACTGATAATTTATTTATACCATTTTAGTCATTTAACAGTGATTAATACAATCCAAAACTTATTTTACCTCAAATTTGATTGAAGGCAACATGGAGCAGCACCATCAAACACAGCAAATCCACTGCCTATCATCCTCAAGCAAATGGACAAGTGGAGGTCAAAAAGAGAGACTTGGATAACATTTTGACCAAAGTTGTGAATGGCAGCACAAGGTATTGGGTAGACTGACTTGTAGAGGCAACTTGGGCCTATAATACCACTTGTAAAACCATCACTGGATTCACTCCATTTCAGTTGGTTTATGGAAATCAAGCCTTGTTTTCCATTGATTTTTAGTACTATACCTTGAGTATGAGAGAAAATTTGGATTTAAACATCCCTAAAACGAGTCAAAAAGAAAGAATGTGGCAACTCAATGGTTTGGATGAGTTCATATTGCAAGAGCTAATGCATGCTAAGGTATTCCAATTGTAGAGGAATATTTGGCATGATAAAAACATTAGGGAAAGATCCTTCTAAGAGGGTCATTGTTCCGTTATATATGATTCTAGGTTCAAGTATTTCAAATGGAAACTTATGACAAGGTGGTTGAGTCCTTATCTAGTAGAAAAATGCTATGAGAATGGATTTGTCAAAATAAGAACAATTGACGAGGAAGGAATTCCATTTCTTTTTAATGGTTATTGGTTAAAGTTGTACAAGAAGCCTCTGTCAAAAGAGGACTTTACTAACTCAATAAGCAAAGAGATGAATGTAGTTTTGGGTCTAACAACTCTCATTTTATCTAACCTCTGATCAGAAAAAGAAGGAAAAGAAAAAAAAAAAAAATTTAAAAAAGAAGAAGAAGAAGAAGAAAAAACACCTAGGTGAAAACCTTCATGAGACACATGAGGCCCACTCTATGGTTTAAAACCTCCATGAGGCAACCCAAGAGCATGAAAAAGAGAAAAATAAATGAAAATATCCCTAGGTGAAAACTTCGTTTTAGGAACCTGGGGTAGGTCTCTAGATTGAAAACCTATCTAGAGGCAACCTGCAAGTCTCATAAAAAGGGAAAAAAACAAAAGAAACAAGTGAAAAAGATAAAGAGAAAGAAACAACAGAAGAAAATGATCCCTTACTCTAGTTCTACTCACAAGTTTCCTTGCAGGGTTCTAGTCATGGTTAAAGGGACAAGAGTCACAGGAGGCAACCTCCACATCCCACTTTTCCACCCCCCAATCAATCCTCCTACATGTCCTTAATAATTCCACCAATTTCCCTACATTCTTTTATCATTAGGCAAACCGTCTCACTCAATTCTTCCTCAATCCTGTAGTGCTACAAGATTTTCTCAAACTGCTACAATATTGACCAGAATTGCTATGGGATTTTTATTAGCATAAGGATAGGTTTCAAACGTCATTCTTTCCTTGGGAGAATGAAAATAGAAGTCCAACACACCTCCATGATCCCTTATCCACCCCATTTTTGCATTTTTCCATCCAAAAAATCATCTTTGTTCATGAAAAGAACTCCACTTCCACCACTTCTTCTATAACTTTCACCACAACAAAAGATTCCAGTCCCTGTCAATGGGATCACCGTGAATTCGAAGAGCCTTATAGTGTAATATCCCAAAATGGGAATAGCAACAATATAGCTCATAAAAATGTAAAACACAACAAATATGAATATGACATAGGATATATCAATATGCAACCATCATTTTACTAAGATATCAGTAGAAATATACAAAAAAGATCATGAGGGACAAGCCACTCAAGCAATGGGAACCAATCTCCAATGAACAAAACAATCACACATGAGTTGCTACAACTATATAGAATGTCGGAGAGCGGTGACAACGCTGTCTATATTAGTGTAGTTTCTGCTGAATACATATATAAATGAAATGTGGCTGATAGAAACAAAAGAAATTCCTAGCAAAGAATATGTGGGCTCTAATACAAAATTTCTAGCCAATCCGGAAAAGATTGTTAGAAATGCCAAGAAATGTAAAATGTGAAATATAACCCTAGGGTTGAGATGTCACTGCAAAGTGGATCTGAATAGAATGAGGCTATGACAGATCTGAAATGATCATTTCCTCCTCCAATGGTATTTCTCATTAGAAGGTTGATCCCTCTACTCAGAAATAGACCGTCTTGACGAGCTCAATGAACCCTCCCAACAAATGCCTCCACAAATAACGCAGTTCAGAATTGTGACTGTGTTGTGAGGGATGGTAGATGGTTGGCCTAATGCCAAAGATGAGAAAATATGCCCAGGATCCTCCCTTGCTGATCCTCCTGTTGGGTGTGGAGCCTGATTATCTTTTTTATTTTGTATCACAGCATTGGACGCTTGTACCTTAATGGGGCGACAATGCTGCCTGTAATTAAACGCTGCCTGGGGGGTCCAGAGGGGGGTGGCTGTGAATTTATGGAGCCCCCCCCTGGCGGGGGGTTTCAGGGGTGGGGGGTTTCGGGGGCAGTGCCCCCGAAGCTAAAAAATAATGTAAATTTTCCTTGTAAAAGTATAGTAATTTCTAGTCAATCTAGGTCGTTCATTAGGCAGATGATCTGATGGTAGAAGATATGTTTAGTTTTGGGTTTTTTTATCTAGAAGGCAACCCCTCGCTTGTATGAGGGTATTTTATTACGACTGTGTATTGTATGTGTATTCTCAGAGCAAGAAACAGATAGGGAGACTGTGAGAGTGAACATAGGATATTACAGTAGATCTACTGTAGGTTGTGTCTCTTCATTTTTTTTGGATAATAGAAAGGAAGGACTGGCTATTTGGGGTGGATGTAGCCCAAACTGGGTGAACCACGTATATCTGTGTCTCTCTAGTTTTATTTGTTTTTTGTGCTTCTGTTTTTCACATATTTTATGTGTTGCATTGCTCTGTAATTTATAATTTTCTAACACCTCCAATGGATAGGATGTCTTTCCACTAAAAAACAAGCCCAGAAACAACTCTATGTGATCCTCCATTGCTGCACCCTGCAACACAACACATATCTAAACAAAAATTGTGTTGTAGCTGAAGGAGGTAGCTTGGCCAGAATGCCGAAATGAGGAAATGTAGCTCAAAGAACCTCTCCTTTCCTGAGGATGAGGTAGGGATTCCTGATTAGGAACACCCTTGTGCTAAACAGCACAACAACCCTGCTAAACAGCAAGAGGAAGCTAGTCTAAGAAGACCAGTATCAAAAATGATAAAATAAAACATGAATTACAATGGTTGTTGGGCCCCTCCATATATATCATGAGAGCCTCATCACATTGGGTCCCACCCATACTTGCCACCAAGCTCATGCAAGTTTTCCTCCACCAAAACTGCGTTGTCTCATTATAAAACCCACTCCTCTATATGACAACGTTGTTGATTTGGTCAAAATTGACTGAATCAACATGATCCAATCCCTATTCACACCCAAAGGTGCTTAATCCAACTTCTTATTCTTCCTCATTTCACATTAGGAGTGTTATTATTCCTTCTAAGGGGTTTTATGAGTCTCCCTACCCATTTATTCATATACCTAGTGATAAAACAACTATAATATTCCATTTTGATGAAGTCTAAATTTTTGGAATATTATAGTCCTCCCCTCCACAATGTTGCTTGTCCTCAAGAAACTGTAAATGTGGAGAAAAAGTCCTCCCTTCCTCTTCTTGTGGCCTCCTCATCAATAGTTCACACCACAGCTTAACATAATCTACAATAAATCTGTCCTCCAATGGTTTGTCCCAAGTATGCAAAACCAAATGGTGTACATCATGAGAAAGTGGAAGGTGTGAGTGGAAACCTTCTTGCTGTCCCATGGCCTCCTCAAGGTAGGAGTGATGACAAACATGGGGAATCTCATTCCCAATGAGTGACTCCCACACCCATGCTATCATCCAAATTAAATGAGCCATTCTATGTAGCTCATCAAATAAATCATCAACCCCCGGTTTATGTAATGTATTGGGGCTGCGTGGAGAGATCAGATTTTTCCATCCAAGTTGTTTCTCTCTCCATTTATTATAAGTATGGGGCTATTTCTGATCTTGGGCTGAAATTTCATTGCCTCCAAGAATGGCCCATGTTACCCCACAAAATAAATTAGCCATGAAGTGCCTCCTCCAAGAACTCAAGTTCTTCAAATGGCTCCTCCCATATGAAGACAAGAGGTGTGATGTGGAAATCATGGTTTTCCCATTGTTTCTCCTGAAACATACAACATGTAAAGTAGGGAGAATCATACAGCCAATGGGAATTTCCAACTCATATAGAACTCTCCAAACAAATCTCCCCATGAACATAAGAATATCAACAATACATGGAAGTGAAAACCAATGAAAACAAGCTTTCATATGACAACCGGAGAGTGGATCATAGTTCCACACATGGAACCAGCGCAGGGAATCCCTTTCCTGCCTCAAAAAAAGGAATAATAAGTGCTTCCCCGGCCACTTTTTTTCCTCCACAGTCATCTCATAAGATGGAATCATGAATATACAATGTGGTGTCAATAGTGCACACCAAGAATCATATGGTTTCTCCCACAAACAACCAATAGGATAGCCAATCTCAATGCTGCACTTGGCCTCAAGTATATCATAATATAATGTATAAGAAGGAATGACCCTCCTTAATACAACATTTTGCTTCTAAAAAGTAAAGAAGTACAAATCATAATGCAAAATTGTACCTTCTCCACCATATACTTTGGTCCTTGAGCTGAAATGGCTCAATTGGAAATTCTCCCTCACTCTCAATGAGTAGGGAAGTGGTTGTGCCAACCTCTCCATCAGCATCTAGGCTATGCGTCTCTCCCTATGCTAAAATATATCATGGTGGATGTCCTCCCAAGTGAGCTCCTCCATCAAAGAATGATATGCATCAAAATGCATAGAAAGGAAGTCCTCATGTGCTGCATGTAGCAGCTTCTCCTTGAGCTCAGAAGCTCTAGTCAAGAAGACTCTGTCGTAAGAATAGATTACCACATCATCCACCATATATCTATCATATCCCTCTTGGTCATCAAGAATCATGCATGCACCAAGATCCTTGGAGTACTCTACCAAGAGTTGAGACCTCCAATATGGATCAATCCTCCTATGAGACAACGGTGAAGATCTGAAATGTGAAGCTCCCCACCTGCTACTATCTTGTCCTTTGACATCCCCCATGCCAAATTTAACCTCCAAATTTCTGCCATGCCCATCATGTAGCTGCTCATGCTCAAATAGTAGTGGTGACCTTTGGAAGTGGGCCTCCCATGAGAAGCTACTATCCAAGAAGAACCTCTTGATCTTGGCTAATGTGAGCATGAGTGGCCTCCATCTACTCCAAAGTATGGAGGATTCCTTCCTCAAAGGAAGTACCCTTTTTTTCTCCAAATCCATGGAGCAGCTCCTTTGCACCATGAAGGTGCCATCCTCCATCACTACAACAACTTCTGTCAACGTAGTATATGTAGTGAGTCAGTGGGTGATGCTGAAAATGGGAGAATATCTCTCTCCTCCTTGAGTCTATCCCAAACTCTCTGTGCTGTACTGGATTCCTCCAAGGTCTTCACCCCTCCAGAATCTAAGACTGGTGAACCAAATAGCAAAATTTCTCCCACCAACTCTAGATCTGGTGGCCTCCGAGGTGGAATGCCCCCATGTACTAAGACATCAAAATATGAAGTGGACTGATTTTTCCCTCTCTTCACTGCATAATACAGCCTCCTTATTTTGTGCAAAAACCTCCCGGAATAGATAAGGGTGAATGCTCATCATCCCTTGATGCTGATCCTTCTTTTCTTTTCCTTCCATCTACCAAGATTCACAACCCACAACAACTGATTCATGTTGCTCTGGAATTGTGCTTTGGGTCCCACATGTTAAATCATTTGGAACCCCTTGCAAAGACACAAGGGCTCCTCTAATGGAAGTAATGGCTCCCTTCCCATATCCATGTGGTGATGGATCTCCTCCTGATGGTACAACGTTGTTAGCTCTTCTTTGCTCATCCTCTTCATCAATATTTGAGAATGCCTCATCATCAATGAGAGACCCTTGATCTTGGTCTTCCTTTGAAGGAGGAACCTCCATGTTTTCATCTATAGAAGAGGGCTCTTCAAGAAGTGGGGATCTTGCCCTTGGGAATGTATCATGCATGTTTCTATCCCCTTCAACAAAATTATGGAGTGGATTTGGAAAAATAAATCTCTCCAACTCATGCAAAGGTTTTGAGTTTTTGGGTTCAACAAGAGATGTTTTACAATGTTTAAGATCAAATATCCTCACTAATTTCTTAGTAAACCCTCCATAAGTGTTTAAATTTGCATGATAAAATGAAGCAAAACTATAAAACCACCAATCATGGGCCATACCTTTGAGGTGCAGCGCTACTACTTTAATGGCCTCTTTTTGTGAAACATGGTGTAGCTGAAAATAGGAATCTAGCTCCTCCACCCAAGCTTTGGCTGTGCACTCTGTTGATCCATCAAAGTTAGTTAGATAGTTAGAGAGGTAGAATATTTCTTCCAACAGACATTAAAATAATCCATCAACACTCTATTTTCAGAGATATCTGCATTAGCCACCAATGGATGGGATTTTTTTAAAAACTAAAGTAGTATGATGATGAGATAACCCATGAATTTTCCATGGCCCTCCACTCTTGAGGGGAAGATAGTGCCACCACTACTGTAAGAGGAATTTCCATCTATTTTAATGTAGATCTCATTAGTAGAGTGGCCATAATACCTTTAGTATTTATATGTGGCAAGGAAAATAGGACAGAATCCATCACAACCAATAAATAATTCTTCCTCCCTGAAGAGAATCTAGTTGAAGACAAGAATGGAGTTGAAAGGGAGAGCCTTCCTTACCCTTGGGATGAAGTAGCATGTAACATCCTAAAGTGCATGTATTTTGAATTAAAGTTGAGTGTTATGTATGCCTATCAATTTAGGCGACTCTATGAATTGAGGTTCCTAACATAGTTTCCCATCCCAAGAAAACTCAATATTCCATGTAGAAATTATATAATTGATATGTTATACATCCGAGATTCTCCTGATCACACACTATTTGACTTCATGCACAATACAAAATCTCTTCTACCATTGATCATTAATTTGCGGAAATAAAATCAATTGCATGCACACATTAAAACCATAAACATTCACACATATGAACACAGTATTTTATGGGAAATATTAAAGCTAAAAACCCCAAAATATATGTATATTATATGTCATAGAGATCATGTAACAATCATTATACAAATCTCCTCACAAGCTCTCAGTACAATCTCCAATTGCTACACACTAATCAAGTCCGATCTAGCAAATCACATAATCCAATCTCTGCCACCTGCTAGCCTGCCTCTACTGCGCAATCACTGCTAAAGAATGGCTCTGAATGAACTGCGAACCACTTGGATTATACTGCGCGATCCTCATTGGCATCTCCATCAATGTGTGGTGCAAACTCATGCACCAGTATAGTCACAACTAATAGTCACACCGCTCTTTCACCTACCTCTTCACTAGTCTCCACTGAAACTATCCATGCACTGTAGTTAACTGATGTATTCTTTAGTTGATTAATGAGTTTATAATTAGTGAATTAATTAATAATTAATTCACACCACTCTCACTAGTGTATCAATCAGTTAGACTAGATACAACTAGCTCAACAATGTTTAGATTAGTTAAACTGAACACAACTCCATTAACTTCCTCAATCAACTCCACCAAACTCTGTCACATGATTTCTAACTGAAGTATCCATGAAATAGCTCCACTTAACCCTCGGGAATAGCGCAATTCCTTCTGTCAGCTCCTGTGCCACATTTGTGCACTTAACTGAAGTGCTCCAAGAGAATAAGATAATGTTTATAGTCCAAATATTATTAAGAGCTAATAATATTTGACATATCTATTTTTAGACTGGAAATCTAAAAATAGATTCCACCCAATATGTCTAAAAATAGAAGTCCATCTATTTTTTCAACTTGACCAACCATCCACAAATAGCATCCTACAACTCATAGAATATGATCGACATGTCTAAAAATAGACATAGTCTAAAAATAGACTTTGCGCCAAAAATAGCCTGCGGGCCCACTTAGTGAAGGCAACTTCTTTCCACTAAGCTCATCATCTTGTTGCAATCTCAACACTCCCTCTCAACAAGATATGGATTATCTTCCACCCCGATCCTGCCTCTGTGGTATTCGAATTTGCTCCTAGTGAGCGCCTTTGTCAAGATATCAGCATCCTGATCCTCCGTGGGAATGTATGAAAGTAACATGATCTTCCGCTACACACAATCTCTGATATGATGGTACCAGATGTCAATGTGTTTATATATGTCATGAAATACTGGATTAACCGAGAGTTTGATGCAACTCTGATTATCACAATATATCACAGTAGGATCTAAGTGTGAACCGAACAACCAGACCAAGATCTTCCTCATCCATATAGCCTCGCATGCAGCCAAAATCGCTGCCATGTACTCAGCCTCCGTTGAAATGAGTGCCATGGATCTCTGCTTCCTACTATACCAAGAAACTGTTGTCGACCTGATACTGAAAATCCCTCCAGATGTGCTCTTTCTATCCGTTGGGCTCCCTGCCCAATCTGCATCTGTGAAGCCACATAGCTTCACCTCATCCGAGTGTCTGTACCAAAGTCCATATCCCAATGTGCCTCTGAGATATCTCAATACATGCTTCCCTGCCTTCCAAAAGAGCATGGTAGGCTTAACCATAGCTTGTGAAAGCTAGTTAATAGCATAGCATATGTCAGGTCGTGTATTGACTAGATACATAAGCGATCCCACCAATTGTCGGTAAATAGTGGCATCCACTACCTTTTCCGATATAGCATCCGCTTTCCTCCAACCACCAGGAAGAGAAGTGTCGATATGCTTGCAGCCATGCATGTTTAACTTCTCTAGTATCTCCCGAGCATACTTGCCTTGAGGTTCATGAGTCCATCAACTGGCTGGCAAATTTTGATACGGAAATAATCAAGAGAGGCAAGTACTTCATCTCAAACTCTTTTGCAAGATCAGCCTTGCATGAGAGTATCAATACATTCATCACCGGTGGTGTCGAATCATCTACATAAAGTACAATGATCAGTAAATTACCCTCCACCCAATACGGTATGAAGTTTGGATGGCCTCACTCTTGGAGAATCCGTCCGATAGAAAATAGCTGTCGATGCGTGTGTACCAAGCACGAGGTGCTTGTTTCAACCCATACAACGCTCTTTGACACTACACACATGCGTCACGTGTGAAGATCTCGAAACCTTCGGGCTGCTCTATGTACACCTCCTCCTCAATCACTCCGTTGAGGAACGTAGTCTTCACATCCATCTGATGAATGTGCCACCCCATCTGCACTGAGAGAGCAAGAATCGTCCGTATGGAAGAATACCTTGCGACAGGTGAAAAGGTTTCCTCATAGTCGATCCCCTCAATCTGTAAGAAGCCTCGGGCAACAAATCTTTCCTTGTACTTCTCCACACTCCCATCAGCTGCTTGCTTCACTTTGTAGATCCATCTCGAACCTACCACTGATTTCCCTTCTGGCCTTGGGACAATCTCCCATGCACTGTTTCTGACAATAAAATCATACTCTTCCACCATGGCATCTACCCGTCGAGATCCTCCTGACTTCCTCGAAGAGATGGCTGCGTCACATTTTGCTTTCTCATAAGAGCCATGTATACGATGTGGTGGGGTGACTTTCTGTACGCAACGCAGGCACGGAGCGCTCCTCTGACCTTCTCTGCATCTTGAGCCAGTCGCTCAGCTTCTGTAGTGCGCTTCCGCCCTCTGATGGTTGGCGTTGCATGAGTGGTCTCTTCCACTCCATGAACCTCCTCGTGTGGCTGATCCACATCCTAAGGCTCATCCTTGGGAACTAATAGCTCCTCCTCTACATTCAAGTGTAGCTCCCTCTCAAGCGAACACTTCATGGCTTTCTCCTCCTGAAATTTGATATCCTTTCGCACAACAGTCTTGCGACTGTCTAGAAAATACACACGATAGTTGTGGGGCATATCAGTGTACCCCACAAATATCCCAACCTCCGCAGTCGGCTCCAGCTTCTTCCTAGCATCCTTTGTCACATGAATGTAAACAGGTGAACCAAAAATCCTCAAATGGGAAATATCAGGCCTCTTACCAGAAAACGCCTCCTCGGGTGTACTCATGCCAAGTATCCTGTGAGGACAATGGTTCTGCACATAAACCGCAGTATTGCATGCCTCAGCCCACAAGTGTATGGGAAGGCCCTGATCATGCAACATCGCCCGTGCATCACCCACGATCATTCTGTTCTTTCGCTCAGCAACGCCATTTTTTTGTGGGTTATGAGGCGCTATGAGCTCTCTTCGAATTCCTTCTACGCTGCAAAAGTCCTTGAACTCGCCAGAGATGAATTCACCACCATTGTCGCTCTTAAGAGCCTTCACCTGCTTCCCTGATTCTTTCTCAACCAGTTCCTTGAACTCACAAAACTTTGAGTATGTCTCGCTCTTCTTCTACATGAAGAAGATCCAACACTTACGAGAAAAATCATCAACAAATATGACATAGTACCCGTGCTTTTCTATCGAAGCTGCTGAGAAAGGTCCACACACGTCTGTGTGAATTATCTCAAGGATCGTCGTGGCATGACTATCCTTCTCATGAAAGGTGGCTTTCACAAATTTTCCCAAAGTACATCCCTTGCACTGATTTGACTGTGCAAGTGTACCTTTGGGAAGCCCGGTAGAAATCTGTTGCAAAATATTCAAAGCACCATGGTGAAGATGGCCTAATCTCCTATGCCATAGCTTGCCCTCATCCCGGCTCACCACTCCTTCTACCTTTCCTGCCATTGCTGCGTAGCCATATACCTGCAATTGATAAAGGTTCTTAACTCGAACCCCTATCCTCCGAGTTTCACCAGTTGCCTTACTGCGCATTAAAGCCTTTCCCTCGCTAAAGAAAACATCATATCCCTTGTCTTATAACATGGCCAACGAGATCATATTCTTCTTCAATCCTGGAACATGCATCACTTCCTTCAATATAAAGGGTTTACCAGACTCCCTCTCAAAGGAAATGGTACTAATACTGGTTGCACTGTATCTACCATCATCGCCCGTCTCGATGTGCACTCCAAGATCTTTCTCATCCATATCAGTAAACAAATATTTTTCTCCGGTCATATGAAAAGACGCACCACTGTCAAGAAACCACACTGAACCCATCATACTTGAGACTAAGCATGCGATCAGTGAAAAATCTAGCTCAAACTGCCAGGCTAAGGCCTCTCCAGCTGCAGATCCAGCAGCCTGCTTATTTTTCTTCTTATGTGGACAATTAGTGGCGTAATGTCCGTGTTGGTGATAGTGAAAGCACTTCACCTTGGACATGTCCTGCTTCTTGCCTTTCGCACCAGATTGAGAAGCATTCTTCTTGCTCTTCCCCTTCCTTGCTTTGGCAGCCAAAGCGCAATTTTCTTCATCTGCACTCTTCGATGAAGATCCATACCTGGTATTCCGCCTTATCTCCTCTTGCACAAGATCCGACCAAAGTCGCTCCCATCCTGGCAATTTCTCCCGACCATTGACAGAGTCTTGATAGGAATGCCAACTCTTCAGAAGCCCAAAGAGAGCCAAGCTCACCAAGTCCTCGTCATCTACAGTAACCCCCACACTTCCCAGCTCATCCCTGCACTGGACAAACTTCGTGAGGTACTTGGGTATACTGTTGCCTTTCTCCATTTTTAGGTTCCTAAGTTTATCCTTGAGCGCCAACTTCCTCTGGTCGCTCTTGCTTTGGAACAAGTCTATCAAAGCTTTCCACATAAAGAATGGAGAAGCTTTACCATGAAGGTTGGACACTATGTGATCCTTCACACCTTCCAACATAATCCTTTGACATTTTGCTGTCTTCTTTTGCCATGCGTCAAGTGCGGCAACATCGCTAGAAGCAGGTTTTGGAATTTCTGCATCTATGAACTCCTTCAACCCATTATCATCCAGAACCACCTCCATCCAGTCCTTCCATGCAATATAATTTGAGCTGCCCTCAAGGGAATACTCCAATCGCAATCCGTTAAAAGACATCTCAACTTCGACACCAAGAAAACACTGCTGCAAATTCGAATTCCACCAACACAAAACTCAACCGCTTCAATGCTTTACAACCCTCTAATACCATGTAGAAATTTATATAACTGATATGTTATACATCTGATATTCTCCTGATCACACACTATTTGACTTCATGCACAATACATAATCTCTTCTACCATTGATCATTAATTTGCGGAAATAAAATCAATTGCATGCACACATTAAAACCATAAACATTCACACATATGAGCACAGTATTTTATGGGAAAGCTTAAAGCTGAAAACCCCCAACTATCTGTATATTATATGTCATATATATCATGTAACAATAATTATACAAAGCTCCTCACAAGCTCTCAGTACAATCTCCAATTTCTACACACTAATCAGGTCCGATCTAGCAAATCACATGCTCCAATCTCTGCCACCTGCTAGCCTACCTCTATTGCACAATCACTGCTGAAGAATGGCTCTAAATGAACTTCGAACCACCTGGCTTGTACTACGCAATCCTCTTTGGCATCTCCATCAATGTGTGGTGCAAAATCATGCACCAGTATAGTCACAACTGACAGTCACACTGCTCTTTCACCTACCTCTTCACTGGTCTCCACTGAAATTGTCCATGCACTGTAGTTAATTGATGTATTATTTAGTTGATTAATGAGTTTATAATTAGTGAATTAATTAATAATTAATTCACACCACTCTCACTAGTGTATCAATCAGTTAGACTAGATACAACTAGCTCAACTATGTTTAACTTAGTTAAACTAAACAAAACTCCATTAACTTCCTCAATCAACTCCACCAGACTCTCTCACATGAGTTATAACTGAAGTATCCATGCAATAGCTCCACTTAACCCTCAAGAATAGCATAATTCCTTCTGTCAGCTCCTGTGCCACATCTGTGCACTTAACTGAAGTGCTCCAAGAGAATAAGATAATGTTTATAGTCCAAATATTATTAAGAGCTAATAATATTCGACATATCTATTTTTAGACTGGCAATCTAAAAATAGATTCCGCCCAATATGTCTAAAAATAGAAGTCCATCTAATTTTCCAACTTGACCAACCATCCACAAATAACATCCTGCAACTCATAGAATATGATCGACATGTCTAAAAATAGACATAGTCTAAAAATAGACATAGTCTAAAAATAGACTTTGTGCCAAAAATAGCCTGCGGGCCCACTTAGTGAAGGAAACTTCTTTTCCCTAAGCTCATCATCTTGTTGCAATCTCAACGTTCCACATTTTCTCCTTCGACCTATGATTGAAATGAGCAATAGGGTGAGAGAAGGGAAGCAACAATACATTTCCCATCATGGCCTCATAAGGATAATTGTTATGAATTCCTTAAGTCACCTCAGGAGCCCTGTGCTATGGAATTATTTTGTGGACATGGGTAGGGAGGCCCTCATCAACACTCAAGCCCAATTTTTGATAGAACATGAATATACCACCAAATATAGTGTTGCTAAGGAAGAAGGTGAAAAATAAGAAGAAGTTGAGGAAGAGGAAGAAGGGAGTGAGGAGAAGAAGGTGGGGAAATAAATAAGAAGCTAGAGAAAAGAGGAAGGAATAGGAAGGGAAACCATAGGTAGAAAATGAGACAGTTGGGGAGCCCTCTAAACCTCATAAAAGAGAAAACTATACCAACACCACTCATGAGGGGATGCATAACAAGATATTGGTACCACCCTGGTAGCCCTTAGAATACCCATAAAACCTAAAATGAGGCATCCAAGCAGGGCCCCTTGTACTTCAAAAGGAGGAATAGCACTAGGATCAAGCAAGGAAATCCTTAGCCTTCCTACAATTCAAGAATCTGTCAGCCATCGAGAAGAAGAATTAGGAAAAGGAAAACAGAAAAGGAAGTCACCTCCCTCAAAGCCTAGGGAAAGTATCCTCAGACATACCAAAGGAGAAAAACCACTATATAAAATAAATTCAAGTAGTTACAAGAAGAAACAACCATCCTCTAGAAAGAAAGAATGTTGTTGCAAGAAAGGGAAAAATATCTACAAGATAAGGAGAAACTGCTACAGGAAGGAACATCAACACCTAAAGAGGGAGAAGAAGGTCCAAAAGAACTCCAAGAGACTAATACACATCCTGATCTTGGATCCTACTAAAATTTTATTAAGTAGGAAGGATTATGCCTGAAAATATTTTAATCCCCATCCTCCTTGAGCTAGAAAAGGAGAGAAGATAAACTCACTGGTGGACGAAGATTTCCAAGTCAAATAAATTTGAGGATGTAGGTATCATGGAGGAGAAGATGAAGCAAATGGGTAAAGAAATGGATGAATTTAGGTTAAAATAATCAACCATGAGGGAGGAATATCAATTCAAAAACCATAGGTTAAGAGAGAAACTACAAAAAGGAAGCACAACTTGCCAGCATGGCAAGCTTGTCCATGGAGGCCATCTGATGCAGGAAGCCATACTAATCATATGATATATTCCTCAAAGAACAATGGATGCAATTCAAAATCAAGACATTAGCAGAATATGGATCTCTCCCATTTTAGGACTACCGTAGGTTCATTGACTTCTGCCAACAAGTAACACATTAAATATACGTCCAAATTGGTTGAATTCTATATGCACAACATGATACACACATACATGAAATTTTGGGACCTAAATTCAAGGTTGGGAGATGCATAACTGATGGCCCTATACTCTTGGCTTGTCCATGAAGAAATAAGGGCTGAGGAAGTGAAGAAGGTTATGGCCAAGGAAGAAAGTGAGCCCTTATACACTAGAGCAGAGTTTACAAGTACCAAGTCTATCATAAGAAACCATAAAATTATCTTTGCAAACCCTAAATTGGCCCCTCACTTCCTAGAGAAACAAGAACAAGTTGTTCTCCACTTTGAAACCATATTTAGTCTATTGTAGACTGAGATTTTGTAGGCCTTCCAAAGGATATGTCATGCTATACCCCATGGTCTACAAATTATGGAGTATCACTCCCCTTAATGGTTAAAGAATGCCCTAGAGAGAACCCCACTCTACAAAATAATTTTTCAAAGGTTGAATCTCATCTGGATAGGAATAAAACTCAATCCCTCCTTGTTATTAGGTTTACAAGAGATAAGAGATCAAGAAAAGGAAAAAAGGGAGCAGGAAACCATAGCAGAAAATGAAATATTATATCCACAAGAGGGCACACCATCTGAGGAGCCTTGGGATATCAAAGAGAGCACCAGGGCCATGCATAAGCTACAAATTAGTAAGTTGCTCAAAGAGTGAGTAACACCTTCATCAAGGGGTGATGATGGGTCCCATCAATAGGTACATTACAAGGCATTATAAGGGCCATTTTTCTATCCTCCAACCTATATTTTCATATTTTCTCACATCAATTAACATATGTTTCACTATATTATGCTTACTAGGGACACTAAAGGATGTTTGTCATATTGTGTGGCCTAATGTGGTTAATGTTTAGGAAAATAAATTTTTTTAGTGCATTTACAATGTAGAGGCACATTAGAGGCAACTAGAGGAGATGTAGGAGGCTTTTCCCTTGCATTTACTCTCCTGCAACTTGACTTGATGCCTATAATCACTCACCTATAACTCAAGGATATACTAGCAACCAAGGCACTTAAGGGATTGCGATGATCTAAGGGATCTAAATCCACTTTTTTTACGATTTTGGTGGGAAGCCACCATATTTACAGGGAGGCTACCCCTCAGTCATCTTTCTATAAATAAACAAGACCAAGGGCTCAATAGGATTCAACATTTCTGAGGAGAGAAGAGCCACTAAGAGGTAGGAGCTTGAGACTGTGATTTTCAATTCTTTGCATGATGTACTTGAAATTTATTTTATGTCAATGAGAATCTCACTATTTTTTTTCATCTGAGTTTGTTTTGAAGGGCGCTATCCCCTTGGGTTAGGGTCCAACCCATAGGCTCTAGTCTCTCTTTGTGTATGTTATCTATGCATTAATTTTTATAGAAACATTTATTCCTTTCTTATTATAAGTTTAATTGTAAAAAAAATTGGTGTGGCTATGGTTACCACCTCGCTCGTGGGAAGTGTGGTTGAAGAATATGCATTAACAAGCAAAAAATATGTGGTTATTTCATTTTGTAGTTCATAGATCTTTGATCGATGCTATTTTACACACTCTATTTTTGCATACTCGGGATTTAAATCACATTTCTCTAAGCTTTAATGGATTTGGGTTAGAGAAATGTTGTAAGTGAGATTGTATTTCGACACAATAAAATTCAACTCATCATTTTTTATTTAGTACATTTTGCTACAATGTGGTTATTTGTTTGGCATTCTTTTAAAGTGAAAAAAAAAATTGTTTGTTTTCTCCGCAGGTACTACTAGTGGCTTGCAAGGTTGACACACTCATCCTACATTTCTCCTATCATAATAAACTTATTCCTCTTCATATCACAGTGTCCTCAAAACTTTTCCACTAAAAGTCAATTCATGGGCCATTGAAGGACATTATGTGCATTTTATTTGGTGCAATATGGGCCTCTGAGATGTTCCAAGCTCGGAAAAATTTCATACGACCTTCATACACCTTCATCGACCCTTTGCCACCTTTAAACCATCTTTTCCACCCTCGGGATGCTCACAGATCCAATCTTGTAGCATCTTGTAGCACCATGTAAACTTGACCAAATTTGCTCCAAAATCTTATTTTTGTATCTTAATCTTAAATAATTACCCCTAGGCTCTAGACCCATGATTGAGGAGGACCAACGACCACTTTAGAATTTCATTTTCTTCACTAAAACACAATTTTGAAATTATGGTTAGAGGAAAATTTTCCAAATTTTAATAGTAATGATGATTTTCTTATCAAACACACATGGACTTTGTCACTAAAGCTAATTTTATTTGAACATGTTGATTAAAAGGGTTATTTATCAATGTAGAGTATATTAGGGCTATTTTCTTGAATTTATGCTTCTTTAGAGTTTCAATTACAATTGTTGTTGTTGCATAAGTTCATTTCCTTTTCAAAGAAACTTTTCACATTCTAAAATTATAATAATGCTCACATTATTGAAAGTAGAATAGAGTTTACATTATGCAATTATATTAGTATTTCCATTTTTTCAAATAGCACAATCTTTAAATTCCTATAACAAGGCTTAGCCTTTACATTTGGATAAATAACATTTCATTTCTGCAAGTAGAATAATGTTTCCATTTCTGCAATTATAATAGAGCTCTCTCTTTTCATGCTATTTCTTTCCTTGAGTTAGCTGAAAGAGTGGTTTTTGTATGCCTTCATTTGGTCCATTGCTTGAAGGTGGAATGAGTAGAACTTGACCTATTGTTCATATATAACTATCAACTCTTATGTTTGTATGAACCTTGGGTTGATAATTAAAGTTGACAGCCTTGGGGGTATCAACATTCTTGTTGTGATACCGGGGCTCATCAAATTTTTTGAGAAGAGTTCTTAGATATGAGAATAATTTTGATCCTCACTCATGATTATAAATTGGCTTTGAGAACCGAGGAATAGTAGTATGAAAAATTCAACAACTTTTCCTGAAATAAAACAAAATATTGGTTTTTAAAGAAAACCTTTATGTTTTTTCTATGAATAGGTCGAAGGTTATTAAAACTGGTCCTTATAACACACCATGAGATTGAAGGGAGAGCCTAAGCATCGGTAAAGTGACCCTGGGCACATAAGTGGGCTTAACAGTGATAAGTGGCTAGGCCCGCATAACGTTTCCCTCTTTTTAGTCTAATTAATAAGTTCATTTGAAATTAGAGAGGCCTCATGTAGATAACCCTCTACTTGGCACAAGTCTATAGGAAAAATATCATCTAGTTAACCTTTATAAATACCCGAAGAGAGGTCAGCCTCTAGACACAAGGACGTCATGGTTTGGAATAATGAGATTGAAGGGTTTTGTAAGGGTAAGGAGAAGTTTTCATCCATGGTAGAAGTAATTATAGTGGGAATGGATATATTGGAGGGAATGGTAAAAGATATGATGATCCTACAAAAGGGAAGTTTGGTTCACCACCAAATCATTGCTTATGTAGGATTCCCTTTTAGGCATGCTAATGATCTGTGTTGTATAAGGAATGAAATGAAATGTAGGAAAGTAAATGGAATAAACATAGAGAAATATAGCATAGATTATAATAATATGGTGAAAAACCACCTTCTATTAATAAATGAATAAATGAATATTATAGAATATAAATTGGCTAGGATGGTGGTAGCTATGTCTAAATAAATAGGGATGGTAGCTACATACATTCAAAATAGGTTGAAATAATGGCCTTTAAACATAAAGAAATATCCTTAAAGGTCCAAAAACCAAACCCCAGAAGATGAAATGCAAAAAAAATGTAAGCCCTAAGGTGGTTAGTTGGTACATCAACTTCTTGGGGTAAAAATTTTGC
Organism: Pinus albicaulis; assembly: GCA_034641835.2. Lineage (NCBI taxonomy): Eukaryota > Viridiplantae > Streptophyta > Pinopsida > Pinales > Pinaceae > Pinus > Pinus albicaulis. The sequence goes on along the minus strand of CM076572.1, from coordinate 1,185,075,976 downwards.
ATACAATTTTTTTTTTGAGGTGAAAAATTGCTCATTCGAAAGAAATTATTGAGGACTACAAATTTTGAGTGGGCGTAAAATGGGCTTGAAATTTTGTGACACAAAAATCATAGAAAAACTAGCAAGAAGATATAGAATCAATGAGACAATGGAAAGGGTGGGTGACTGCCAATATTCCTCTCCCCTTTGGAATCAATTTTACCCATTGTGTTATGTTCCGTCATAAGATGTGAAAAATTCTACTAAATTTGGCTCTTGGTGAACCAATTTCCTTGGTGAAGAAGTTTCCTTGCTTTTACAACATAATATAATGTACATGTTTATAGTAGGTATCCTTTATCATGGTGTTCGATTCCACTATAGCCTATTCAATGTTGTTATGATTGAGTTCTATGGGAAGGTAATTTCTTAGCTACCTCTAAGGTATCCAAAATATGTGGAAAATATGGTCGAAGTAGCTCCACATTAAATATTGAGTGTAAGCCAAGGAAAGGGGGAGCACTCAATTCAAAATAATTTTCATCCACAACCTTTATAATTAAGTAAGGAGAATATCAAATTTGTTTAAGCTTCCTATGGGGTCATGTAAAGCACTCTATCTATAAATGAAATCACACCTTATCACCAAATTAAACCTTATGTGTAACCCTGTTTTCATCATGTTTTCACTTATACTTGGCATTGGATTTTTGCGGGATATTATGGACCAAAGTTAGAGGTGTTGATCCATTCAAAAAAACTGGTGGACCTGTCTGCCTTGACATAAGCATGGGAGGACTATGTTTGTAAATATGAAATGGGATTTGTTGGAAATATTGTCATTGATGGCAAAGGAGAAGACAGGAGTAGCACCTGAATTATCATCAAGACAAAGGAGCACAAAGGAACAATAGTTAAGCAGCAAAGGTACAAAGGCAGCATTAGACAAGAAGCAGAGGCAATGGATGAAGTAGATAGGTGACTAGAAGCAGAGACAGTGAATTGAAGTAGAGGCAACAAAGAAGCAGAGAGGTAGCAGACAAGAATTAGAAGAGGACAAGCAGATAGGTAGCTTGAATTATTTGTGAAAGTACGAGTTAAATATTTAGATCTTGTGAGCAGTGTAAAACTCTATGTAAAGGGGTTTAAATTGTGGTTCTACACCTAGTTGAAGAAATCAATATTAATTAATATCGATATTGTATTTTTTAATTGAATTGGTTAGAAGGAAGAAATGGGTTTTAAATCTATCATTTGATACATCAGGTTGTATGTATTTGAAGGAGATAGCCGACCAATAGTCATCTCAGATCAGGATTGAAAGAAGAGTTAATTGCAAACTTATATCTACATATCATATTGTTATACATTATTGAATACTGTGGTTGGTATAAATTGAAGGTGCAGAGTGGTATGCCATCGATTGGAAAGTAGATAGTGCAGAATTATAAGTCAATGAGGAAGTGCTAGTCCGATTGAATGAACTAAGGACATAGAGGTTTATTTAAAACTCTGTGTGAAATGTAGAAGAAAACGTATAAGGAGGGAGCGATGAATCTGTTTAACGAAGCCAAGAAAAGACTTCATGTATGCCGCTCAAATATATATAAATAAATGGCACTTGCGTAAGGTCACAAGGGACAGTGTTCAATGAAGAATGGAAAGTTACATTTCAGCGTTGAAAAATCGGTGTAGAATGGGTACCGCAATGAAGGTTGACGTAGATCTTCAATGAAAAGTGGATCATGTAGAAATTAAATGGAAGTGAAGAGAAGCCGTGGTAAAATTGCTAGAGTGTGAAGCAGGTTTTGAAGTCAATCTGCAGCGTTGAGATGCCGGGAACAATTGTATTGCAACTGGGTTGTTCAATCATCATAAGGAGTGTTTCTATGTGAATAGAGAACACATTCTGAGTTGAATGAAGGCGGAACAAAAAAAAATGAAGCGGAACCGTCAAGGCTGTTTTGAAAGCCAAACAAGTGGTTTCGCACAACTCTTAAAGTGGTAAGTTTTTTTCACTTTTCGAACACGATATCAGTCCCTGCTTGACACATGTTGTTAGGCAGTGTTGTTAAACCGGTTATATCACGTGATTTAAAAGAATTAAGGAGTTCGCATTTTAGTTGCGCGATGGTCGTTAGATCATCGATTCAATTTGCAGGAAAATACAAGCTGTCCGATGAAATTGATGGAGTTGGTAAGTTGAAATAAGTGTGGGCTGTAGATGATGAGCTTCACGATGCGTGAAATCATGAGAATGGTAAGTTATAATGTATTATAACTAAATTTTGGTTTTTATGAATGGTACTTTGCATATTTGAACCCAAGTTGATTTATTAATGTCAAATATCAATATTTGACAATTGGGTTTATTAAGTTGGGATGGTCTTTAACTGAGAATTAAATGGAACGTTGAGCAAAGAAGAAGTGGAACATAACTGGAACCGTGATGAGAAGGGAGATTGGTTTGGAGGATGAAACCAACAGTATCACGCTACTTCTCAAATGGTAAGTGGTTTCTTTGAAAGTAACGCGATATCAGTCTCCAAGTGACACGTTGCAAATGGTGGTATTCCAAAACCACAAATGTCGCGCAAATTTGGGAAGGAAAGGAACGCTCATGTTAGTACCAAGATTTCCGTCCGATATTAGCCATCAAAAGATCAACGACAATCGCGTTGTCAAGTTTCTTAGGAGTTAACAAGGTATGTGAATTGATATGCATTGAATGGGTTGTGGGACCAAAATCGCATGTAATGTGATATAGATTTCAATTGATAAATGAAATTAAAGTGTCGTGGGCCAGATATGATATTTGGCGCAATATAGAGTCTTGACATATGTTAACATATGTGGAAAAATGAGTTATACCTCAAGTTTTAAATGCAAGTCGAACATTGATACGACCCTTGTGAGAAGGTCTTATTATGTAGTTCAACCATTATCGAAAGAGAACCTTCGTGGTAAGTTATAGTATTGGGGTTTAACATGTGGATTCAAAATTCATATGGTGTGAAAATCGAAAAGCTAATTAGGTTTTAAATAGAATTCGAATGTTCATTAAATTACGTTTGATATATGGGTTCTAACCAAAGGTCCGATAGAAGGAAAGGTGCTGATTATAGATGTGATTTTGGTTGAAGTTGGTTTGGATTTTAAATGTAAAAGCATTTGATGTGTGTTTTAAGGCTCTAACCCTTGATTAAAATAAGCTTCTGAATTTAATTAAATTTGCCCAGATCAGAGATTTCGACTGGGTGTGTGCATTTTTATGCATACTGGAGATTGGGGTTTTACAACCATAAGTGAAATAAGCTTCTGCATTATTATTGTGACATTGCCCAGATTTAAAATTATTTGGGGTTAAACTTGTAAAGTAGTTATATATGCAGCAGATACACAATTGCAGTGAACATATACTTATAGAACAAGATCATTCAGGGATCTTTCAAGTAAAATAATTTTAAATATGATTTGAAATTCATGATTGCATATTTATGGTAGCAGAAAAGTGAAGACAGAGTTTTTGCAAGGTATATTTTGGCTATGGTTTGAACCATGAAGGTTGAAGAAAGCTGCCAGATTTAGAACATAATTTGGGAAATGTATTGTACATGCATATAAAGCAGGAGAGTGTGCAGAAATGTTACACTATAGTAGCAGAAAAGACAAACATACAGTGAGCTAGGAATTGAAAGGGTTGAATGAGATATATCAGTTGCAAATGTAAATGTAAATGTTTTAATTAATTATATATATTTTTTTATGCAAAGGCAAGTCTCCATGGGCAAAGAAATACCCCACTGTAATATTGAAATGTATACATATTGTTATATTTTTCTAAATGTGCTAGGCAAGAAAACGAGAAGGTGGAAGGAAAAGAGTCATGGTTGTTCACTTTGAATTCCCTGTGGAATGAAAACAGTCATGAGGTGAACTCTATAAATTATACCACATAGATATGCATAGAGAGGTTAGAGAATGGAAAAATGAGGCAGAGAGGGTAAGAAGAAGGAGGAGCAGATAGAGAAGCTGTGAAGATTCAGAGATAATATAAGGCAGATATGAAGGCTAGTGGACAACAGTGAAGAAAGAACAGAACATAGCTGATATCCAGGTAAATCAGCATGTGTTTTTTATGAAAGAGTGGGGAAGTTGGTGCTTCCATATCAAGTTGTAGCTTGATAGATGTCAGTTTTAGTTGGCCGAGGTAGGAGCCTCCTGTAGGTTGTAGCCTGCAGAAAATATATGGGAGTTGGAGCTTCCTTGCAAGTTGTAGCTTGAAGAATTGAGGTAGTAGCCTCCTGTGGGTTGGAGCCTACAGAAAATCAGTGGTGAGAAGGAGTTGGAGCTTGCCTTTGCATCACAACAATAATAAGATGTGGTTTTCTCCCTTTTGGGTTTCCACTTATATTTGTTGTCTATGTGCATGATGTTTATGTGCTGATATGGTTTATCTAATCTGCTTAATACTTGCTGCTCAAATATTAATATTGTTGTTACATTATGTAATAATTTGATCATGAAATGAAGGTGTAAATAAGTTTAAAGGAAATTTTTAAAAGTCCATGAATGTGTTAAACTGATTCACCCCCCCTCTCAGTTTAACTAAGGGTTCAACAAGCTACATCAATTGCGGCTAATGGTTGGAACCCTAAACAAACCTAAAAAAGGACTATGGCCAATAAATATTTGGAGGGCTCTAATATAGATATGTTTGAAATATGGAAGGATTTTTTCCCACGTACGTAGATGCTTGGAAATTTACATGCACAAGATATAAACAATCATCGTTTTGACCACTTCTACTTGTCGATTTGATTGGGGTTAAAAGACAATCGATTTGGCCAACATGGTATCCATGAGAGACCATAGGTTGGACCAAAAGGTGTTGAGTAACCTTCTATCCCTATCTAAAATAATCGTTCAAGGTGGCCCAAAATGAACCCAAAATTTCTCAAATATTATTGTAAATATGGCTTTGACTATGATACTCTTCTTGCATGGGGAAAAATGGTCATCTTAGATAACTCGTTGAAAAAAAAAACATACAAAAATTACCATGCTTGGTGGATGGAAAATATTCCATGTATTCCATCAAGAGTGACTCCCAGGGCTTATCTGGGGCAGGTACAAAAGTATACAAACTCTAATTCTTGATGGTTGTTCTAATAATGCATATGTGGTGCATGATATGATATATCATTTGACATCCTGTTGAGGCTTTGGCCAATAGAAATAATTATAAAGTAATACATTTTACTCTCCACACCAAAGTGCCCCACCATCTGACTATAATGTGCCTCCCATATCAGCTTGCATGCTCAGTTGAAGGAACAAAAAGGTATCCTAGGTAGCACAAGAGTGCATCCTAGAGGTGGAAACCTAAAATGTGCTTTCATGTGATCATCATCTAGTATGCAGTAGTGAAGTAAAATTTATTGTTGTATAATTGTGGCCACCCAGAGCTCGCATTCCAGCAAAACTTAATAACTATGGTTAGTGCCACAACTAGGGGCCAAATAAGGTAGTCTATGAAATCATTGGTGCTAAACTTCTTGTATTTGATGTTAAAATGGAATTGTGTACGTGGACCATTTTTTATGGTGGTCATTCTGTAGCTTTCCTTGTGTCTGCATAAATTACAAAGGCTTGTGATTAGTGTGTTGATTTTCTCCTTCCCCAAAAAATAATGCTTTCATTGTCAAAAGTTCTACATAATGGAGTACACATATTTTCATAGGTGGGGTATCGCTGAAGAACATTAGAGAGTGTTTCACTATGATAAGCCACCACATTTCCTTGCTAATTAGTGGGGAATGCACTAATAACATACTCAAATGCATCTGTCTCATTCTCAAATGGTTGTTGCAAGTGTATTATGGTGAAGACTAGTGCAATGAAAAGGTTTTGTTTCAAATCCTCGAATGATTTTTGATGTGACTCAAACAAAAAAAAACATCTTTTTATCCACCCTTGGTCACTTAACTCGAGGTCCAAGTGATATAAGAGAACTCCAACATGAACCTTTGCTAGAATTTAGCAAGGACCAAGAAGCTACAAAGCTTTATTAGAATCATCAAAGCTGGCCAATCACACATGAATTCACTCTTGGTTGGGTCCACATGCACCATATGATCATCCACAAGGTATCCCATGTATTGAATTATCTAGATTCCAAATGAAAAAATTTCCCATATTTGCATACAAATTTTGTTACAAGAGGGTTCTTAAGACCTTCTGGATGTGCGAAAATTGTTTTTCCTGAGGTTTTGATGAAGATGATGATGTCATCCAAATATAGAACCAAAAAATAGTTTGTGAATGGCTACAATATATAATCCATCGTTCTCATGAACATTGTTGGAGCATTAGTGAAGCCAAAGGGCATGACTAACCACTCGAAAAGGCCTTCTTTAGAATTGGATGTTATCTTCCATCCATCCTTTTGGTCAATTGGAATTTGGTGGTAGCATGACCTTAGATGATTTTTATTGAAGAACTTGGCACCCTTAATTGAGTCAAGAAGATCGCTAATCCTTAGAATCAAGTATCTATTCATGAAAATAATTTGTGTATCGTTATAATGAATATAGAGTCTCCATGTACCATCCTTCTTCTACACCAAAATAATTGGACTCCTACAAGGTGAGGAGATCATTTGAATGTTGCACTTTTGGATGAGCTCATGAATCTGACATTTTATTTCCTCATTATCCAAGAGGGAGTGTCTATATATAGTGCCATTAGGTAAAGGAGCACCAAGTACTACAAAACTCTTAGTAGTGCTCTTCATTGACAACAATTGTGGAGTGAATAGGTTTTCTCTGTGTGCTCCATAATTTTGTTTAGGTCATGGTTAAACCTAAACTTATTTATATTGACTGCATTCTTCCTCTTTGTTGGTGTAATATTCATGTTTATCATTGAAATATGGCCTCTTATAATATCTATGATTGTTGATGGTATTGGATCAACCTCCATTGTAGTTGAGTTTAGCTGAGTTCATTTGTTTGATAAAATTGGAGAGATTTCCACTTTACCCTAGCTTTTTCTTCATCTTGTACTTTCTTTTTCTCTTCTTCTACCTATTTCTTCTTCTCTTACTCTTATTTATTCTTTCTCATTTCTTCATGTTTTCTCTTTTTTTCCTTTTCTTCCTAATTTGTCTTCCTCTTGGTTTCCTTCTCTTTTTCTCTATTTAATCTCCAGCTATTGTGTTAATTTGGAAAAATTTTATGCTATCCAAGTTGGTTCCTCTTCTTGATGTAGTTTCTCTTCTTGTTCCCCATGGATTGTTGCTTCTTGGGCTGCTTGTTGCTGAACCAATTTTTCTATTTTATTCTAAATATATATATATTTTTTTTTGTAATGGCATAGGTTGGGGTATCAAACATTTAAAACTTTGGAGATTCTTTGTTATTTATTCAATGGATGTAGAGGGAAATTTCTCTAAGAATATTTACATTGCAACCTTTTAATAAAGAAATTAAATTGATTATTAGGAATTTTGCTTCTATGATTCATAAATCATGACTAAAATCTTTCGGTGAAAATCACATCAAAATAGATTAGGTCAATATATTTTGATGTGATTTTCACCGAAAGATTTTAGTCACAATTAAATTGATTATATCAATCTTCTCATGCATTTCCTTTTCACATATCTATAAGAACAAAAATAATATTTTCGATGGACTTTCTAAATACGAAACAAGATTGTAACATTGAACTTAAGTGGTCTTTGAACACGAAGAGAAGACTATCTCAGAACTCATATGCATTTTATTTTGGTTTTACTTCTTTTTCATATATAAAATTGGGATACTATGGTGCACAATCAATCCAAAGAAATATATCTTTTTTTTTATTTTTTATTTAAACTATTAAATGAAAACTCATATTGAATGATTTATAAAAATTATAAATTATAAAAAATATATAATTATAAAATAAATTAATAAAGTATGATTATCTTTTTTCCCCATGGAAAAATCATAATTTCCATTATTTTTGAGAAAATTACATGTTGTATATGCTCAATAGCATATGCATCAAATTGTGACTGTGGTCACATCAAAAAATGATCGAAAATGGGTTCCATGTCGAGAAGTCAAATGATAATAGTTCATATACAAATGTTGCTGATATATACATATGAGTGCAAATATAAATAAAAAAAGGTAAGATGTAACTATAAATAGGCATATATAGTAAAAAATCAGGGCGCGTTGCCCCCTGCCAGCAGATGATCATTGTAAGGCTGATGATAATAGTTGTAGTGTTCCTATCCTGACTGTTCTTAAATCAGCCATTTCCCCCTAGGCTGGTTCGCGGTCTCCTTGGATAAAGAATTGCGCTCCTTGAAAATGTGGTGACAAGAGATAGAATCAAAATTTGCTTTCAATTGCCAAGTATCCTCCAAAATTCTCTGAAGTGTGTGAACGTGACAGACCGAATTCTAGTTGAACCAATTGATAATAATTTTGGAGTCCCCAAAAATCTGAATATGCTGACAGCCTTGCTCTAATGCAAAATGAAGAAGATGTCTCAGAGAGAGGAGTTCAACAAAATTATTAGTGCCATGACCCAAACCCATATTAATTTTGAAGAAGTGATGATCATTGAGGTACAAAATGGCAACCCTGCCACACATCCAATTGGTTGAGCAGATTCATCAAAATAAGCCAATGGGAGATGCATGTCTATAACTTCAGGGATGAGAGTTCACAGAGGATAGGGAGGATCATCATTGAGGATGGTGTTATTTATAGAAATAATGTGGAACGAGGCAAGAATCCAATTAGGGGCAGTGTCATTGAAGATGGATTTGTTCCTCAGAATCCAAATTCCCCAGCAAATGAGGGGGAGGTTTCGGGTCTTGAGTGAAGAAGCAACAGTACACCATGCTTTCTAAGCCTCATAAATATTAAGGCCTTCCCACTGAGAAGTGATATGGAGAGAAGTAAGGGTCTATGCCCAGAAAGCACAGGAGGAGGGGTCGTGGAGGAAGAGATGATCAATGGATTCAGAATCAGCTTTGCAGGGGGCACACCAGGTGGGGTTGTGAAAGGAACACTTAAGAAGATTGCCACTAGTAGGATATTTATTATGGAGAACACACCACATAAAGAGCTTAGACCGAGGGGGGCCATAAATTTCCATAGGCAGCTCCACGACCAGGTTAAATTAAATGGGCGATGATCCGAATAGATGAAGGAATTTCCATCTTTGGAAGTGTATTGACCATGAGACACATTTGACCAAATAAGCTCATCATCACTCGAGGTGATATGGATATGAGATTATGAGAGAGCACTAGTGTAGTTGAGCCAAGAAGGTCTCCAAGGATTTAGTATACCAAGTTGTACAACATATTTCTAGCTTTGTGAGAAGAGAGTAGAAGTATCCAGATCAGCAATCTGAGCAATAAATGAGATACCAATGCTGGAAATGTGGTGAATAAGTTCATGTGAGAGTAGGTATGCATTATCGCAGCCTGACCATGGATCCAATCCCACACGAGCCAAGTTCCTAGATCTGATATGCCAAGTTAATCCATCTGTAACGTATGCAAGGGAGTTGAGAACTGCCTTCCAAATATAGGAGATGTGTCTTCTGTTCCAAGATGGGCTTCTGATCCAATCAGTGAGGGGCATTGGAATGATGTATTTATAAGTGACTATCCAAAGATTATGTGAAGTCATAATCTTCCAGCCCATCTTAGTTGCGAGTGCCTTTGTAAATACATCAAGGTTCTTGATACCCAATCCACTCCACTTCTTAGGTAGAGAAATACTTTCCCATTGAATTCAAGAAAAGGTGTGACCCTCACGGCTACCTTTCCAGAGAAATCGGCAACAAAGTTGTTGAATATTAGATAAAATTCCTTAAGGTATCCATGGCAGGGACATCCAATATACTGGGGTGGCTTCAAGCACTGATTTAATCAGGATCAATCTGCCAGCCCTAGATAGCCATCAGTGGTGCCAGATAGATATTATTTTTTCCAATTTAGCAATGAGCCAAGATCAATCAACAATATGATAGTTAGATCATTTTAATCTGTAACCAAGATATTTAAGACCATCCTTTATTTTAAGGGTCGAGAACAGGAATCAGTTCAGTGACAAGGCAAATTCCTGCAGTGTGAAATCAATGGAGATAATGGTATATTTGTGATTGTTGCATTCCATTCCCGTAGCTAGATAAAAATATGATAAAATATCCGAGAAGGATGAGGAATCCCCGATGGAGCCATTAAGCAATATAAGGACATCATACACAAAGAGTAGGTGAGATATTGAGCATCCCTAAGAAATTTTGATGCCATGGAACCAGCCTTGTCTTCTATTTTCAGTGATCAGACGACTAAGAGCTTCCATGATAAGGAGGAAGAGGAGGGGGGATAGGGGGCATCCCTGCCGGAGTCCCCTCTCAGAGTGGAAGAATGATGATGTAGATCCATTAATGAGAACACTTAATGAGACATTGGTAATACAACAAATAATCCAGTTAATGAAAAGAATAGGTAATCCCAGATGAGTCAGGAGCATTCGGATGTATAGCCAATTTATATGGCCAAAAGCCTTAGCAAGATCAATTTTCAGGATGATTCCTTCGAGATTTTTTATCTTGATAGAGTTTAAAGCCTCTTGTGCTGTACCAATGGCCTCATGGATCTGACAATGATGGAGAAAGAAAAATTTCTCAGGCAAGATGTGTTCAGATAGGATGGGCTTAGGCCAGTTTTCAATGATTTTGGCTATGATATTATAAATTCAATTGCAAAGGGAGATGGGTCTGAAATCAGAGAAATAATGAGGAGAGTCCGATTTGGGGATGAGGGTGATGAAAGTAGCATTGAATGCATCATACATACGTCCTGACACCCGACATTCTTCCACAACTTGGAGTATATCATGCCCAAGGATATGAAAGCATTCTGGGTAGAATTCAATTGTACAACCATGCGGTACAGGGCTCTTATCCTTCTTGAACCATTTCAAAGTGTTCTGAAGTTCCTTCATCGACATAGGTCCAATTAGGATCTATTCCTCATGTTGGTCCACGAACCGGGGGAGTAGTCCTACAACTTTGATGATTCCAGTCAAAGAAGTTTTATGGGGAGCCATGAACAGGTGATGGAAATGTGAGTTACCCATGTTAGCCAATTGGTTGAATGTTCGATCTTTATTACCTAATTCATCTTCCAATTTCCAAATGGTATTGATAGCTCACCTACTATTGGAAAATTGATGGAAAAATTAAGTGTTATCATCTCCAGCCTTTAACCAAATAGCCCTACTCCTGAAGCACCATGTTTCTTCTCTGTCTTCAGGATTCGATTTCTTTTTGATTCCAAATGAGTAAGGTGGGCTTTAGAATCATAAGATGTGAAACCACCATAAACTACGATTATCTTATTTATATTATGAAAACAATTTCTTCAAAATAATATATATATATATATATATATATATATATATATATATATATATATATATATATATATATATATATATATATATATAATTTTTGAAACAATACATTAAACAAGAATTTAATCTTTAAAACAATTTCACCACAACTTTACTTTTAAATCCTCATAATATATTAATTCATATGACTAAGGCCCAATATATATAGATAAGATCCTTGAATACTTTGGAGAGTTGAGATGTACCTAGATATCCATATACAATAGTAATATTTTCCACCAAATTGAGAGGGATGCAAATTAAGGCCCAATAAATAGATAAGATCTTTGAATACTTTGGAGAGTTAAGATGTACCTAGATATCCATATACAATAGTGAATATTTTCTACGAAAATGAGAGGGATGAAAATTGAGGGATGCCAACGCAAAAAAAATATTTAATTTTTTTTATTATCTTTTAAGGAATGAAAGTATGAGAAATTTTGGAGTATTTACCCATAATTTGTAGATAGAAAAGTGAGTAAATTGTTGGCCCCAATTATGGGGCCTCGCTCTAAAAGAATCAAAGAGAGTTAACCAGTGATCAACTTCACATCTAGTTCTAGACCATTTAAGCTAACTCGTACCATTGTTTGATTTATTTATTATATTTCTTCCATTGACGTTTTGAAAATATTTGTTGATAATGATCGTAGTAGAAACAAGACTAAGGTTTTTATTTAACATTTGAGCATTCAAAATTATTCTATTATATCTATATTATAATTATATATTAACTATGTAAAAAATAATAAAATGAAATTATTAATTACGCCTTGAGGCGTCACTATTTGAAAACAACTCTCCTATGTGTTTTGTGTCATAACCTGGAACTGTTCACCGTTCATTTATATGTTATTAGACGATTAAAACATATTTAGCCATTGGATGATCACATACAATAGTTAAAAATATTTAGTTTACAATGCAGTTATAAAAACACCATACAGAATTTTGCATCTTTCACACTACATTCAATGAATCGGTTTCTTCCACTCTGGTTACATTATTCTCTACATTTCTGATCACATCCTTTTGAATCGGTGAGATCCAGGAAGAGACATGGTAGTGTACTACCTACGATTACGTTCCAGATTGCTCGGTCTGAACTGGTTTGCATGAGAGCTCTATTATTCAAAGAGATGAGTTTATCATCTTTCCTCTGAAATTAAAAACACTATTATAACACTATTTATAAAAACATTAAATATGAGCTTCTGCCACGCTGAGCTTGCTTGCCAGCGCGGGTAAGGTGCGCCGAGGGTTATACAAAGTTATAGATCATTTGTGAGAGTTCAGGTTAGGGATCATTTTTTTCATCAGATCGTTCTAAAATTATTTTCTATTAAATAACTTTTTTTTAGTTATATATTTGAAAAAGTGCAATATTTCTAATTTGATAATTTATATAATTTTATGAATTTTTTTTGGTTTTATGAAGTAACAAAAAGTTATATTTCTAAATAAAAATAAAAATAAAATATCTATAGTTTTCTAATTATAATAAAAATTTATAAAATAATATTAATAAAAAATAGTGTTATTTATTTAATTAAAAAAATATAACACTTAAATATAAATATTATTAAAATTATTAATAAATATAAATTTAAGATATTATTAAAAATTAAATTTAAAAATAATTATAAAACATTACTATTCCTAATATAAATTATTAATGGTATTATTTTATTAAGAATTATCATTATTTTTTATAAGAAAATAATTTTTCAAAAAGTATAATTATTGTTATTATAAAATAATTTGAGAATAATTTTCTCATCATAAAAAATACTATTTATACAAGTATTAAATATAAAAAAATACATTTAAATATTAATTTATTTTAAAATTTTAATAAAATATATTTAATTAATTATTTGTGAGTATTTAAAAAATCTAATATCATAATATTAATTTATTAAAAAAATTGTTTTTACTCTTATTATTATTAATTTATTAAAAAAAATTGTTTTTACTCTTATTATTATTGTTAATATAATGTTGATAGAAGAAACAAATTTTTAAATATTTAATTATAATACAAAGATTATAAGAATGTTAGTTATTAAATTTATTTTTATTATAAATTTTTAAGATATATTAAAAGAAATATATTTTATAGTATTATTTTCATAAAATTCACTCACTTATTGAATTTTATGGTTTTGGTTAAATATTTAGTTATTTAATTTGTTTTTATTATAAATTTTTAAGATATATTAAGAGAAATATATTTATAGTATCTTTTTCATAAAATTGAGCCTTTTCATTGCTTGTATGGCTATGGTTAAATAAAATTGTAAAAAATAAGATAAAGAAATGTAGATGGCAAGAGGATTCCAAAAGAAAAGATTGACAAATATGCCAAGACATGACTAAATCTTTAGGGAATACATGAAGATGACATCTTGCAACACACTAGTAATATTAAAAGTATTATTACATTTGTTTTTAAGGAGTTTTTGGTGCAAAGAAGAGCAAGAAAATAAAAAATTATAAATACTACAAGAAGATGGTCCATCTTTATCTAAAAAATAAAAACCAGAATTACTTTTTGGTTTTGACTAGCATTAAGAATAAAATCAACTTCCGTGAAATATGAACCAACTCCCTATATTTTTAGTATACTCTTATTATTATTGTTAATATAATGTTGATAGAAGAAACATATTTTTATCTATTTAATTATAATATAAAGATTATAAGAATGTTAGTTATATTAAAAGAAATATATTTTATAGTATTATTTTCATAAAATTCACTCACTTATTGAATTTTGTGGTTATGGTTAAATATTTAGCTATTTAATTTATTTTTATTATAAATTTTTAAGATATATTAAAAGAAATATAGTTTATAGTATCATTTTCATAAAATTGAGCCTTTTCATTCCCTGTATGGCTATGGTTAAATATTTAATGTAAAAAATAAGATAAAAAAATGTAGATGGCAAGAGTGTTCCAAAAGCAAAGATTGAAAAATATGCCAAGACATGACTAAATCTTTAGGGAATACATGAAGATGACATCTTGCAACACACTAGTAATATTAAAAGTATTATTACATTTGTTTTTAAGGAGTTTTTGGTGCAATGAAGAGCAAGAAAATCAACAAATGATAAAATACTACAAGAAAATGGTCCATCTTTATCTAAAAAATATAAACTAAAATTACTTTTTGGTTTTAACTAGCCTTAAGAATAAAATCAACTTCCATGAAATATGAACCGAGTCCCTCTCTTTTTAGTGAAACTAGAGATTGGATGATTCTCAAAAAAATATTTTCAACTCAAGTAATAACCATTAGCTTCAAGTAGCCAATGCTTTTCCCCAGTTCCTTCCTTTGGAGGGAAAAAAATATCAACACTTTGTAAATGAATTGATGGGGTCTCTTCAAAATGCATTCAATACTTAATTTTCTGTAAGGGTGCCACCAAAGTAAAAATAGTGATACTAAAAGCCTTAAGAGGATATTTTGAAAGTATAGTAGTGGAGGAATTGGATTTGATAGATTAGTACTTGAATTTAGTAAAAAAAATGGTGAATTAGGTGAAGATGTACAATGAATATGTGTTAGACACAAGGTGGTCAAAATGTTTCTCAAGACCGTTTTTGAAAATTTTCATTTCCTAGTTGGGTTGGAAAGAATTATGAGTCAACTCTTTGTAAATGAAAATTTTCATTTCCTAGTTGGGTTGGAAAGAATTATGAGTCAACACTTTGTAAATGAAAATTTTCATTTCGTAGTTTGGGTTGGAAATAATTATGAGTCAACACTTTGTAAATGAATTGATGGGGTCTCTTCAAAATGCATTCAAGGCTTAATTTTCTCTTTCTAGAGGTAGAGGAATATCAAGAGGATAGACAAACAAGGTAGGAACCAAAAAGACAATGCTAGGTAGGAACCAAAAACACAATGAGGAAAAAATAGAAAAAGGAACATTGCCATACTCATTAGAGTACTTCCATATTTTTTATTTTTATTAGTCATCTTCTTGTTCTCTTTTAGTCTATACATTTTATTAGTCATTTTTGAATTTATATATGTCATGATTCTTCTCAAATTTATGCCTTGAAGCGTTTCCTTTGCAACATTTGGTGCATTTGCTAGTTAATTTTTATATTAAAATTAAATATTAATAAATAATAAAATAATAAAATGAATTAGTAAAAATTAACAATATATGATGAAATGATTATTTATGAATAGTTTAGAATAACAAAATAGTTTATATTTATAAATTGTTTAGAATAACAAAATAGTTTATGTATAGATATAAGATGTTAACAATTCAATAGCATTAAATTTAATTCTATATTGGAATAAACAATATTGTTAGTTCACAAATTTAATTCTATATTGAAATAAACGATATCATTGGTTTAAAGTTGCAGTTTCAATAAAGATTGTATTGCTAAATTCCATCTTGGAAAAAAAAAGTAAAAAAGGTTAAAAATATAAAATGTTTAATTTTTTTTTTTAATTATAAAATTTATTTAAAATAAAATTTTATAATTCATTGATTTTTAAAATTATATATATGGGGAAAAATGATTTAACATTATATTGAAAAAAAAGTATATGTAACCCAAATAAACATATCCAAACCTGCACCACACAAAATATTATTAAATGAATAAAAATCTAAAGTTTGCTCTTATAAATTCTAATTCCATTGATGTATGCCATTGCAATTGCAATTACAAATATGGATTGAGATTCATTTTTCATTTTCATTAGAAAAATGAAAGAAGGTAATTTACTTTTATCGTTAAAATCGTTTCTTTCTATGCAAAGGTGCTCAACATTGTTTATTGAGTTAAAGGGTGCATGTTTAAAATAGACCTATCCATAGTTGACAAAAGAAAAAAGGTACACCAGATTGATGAATGGGTCTATGCATTTGTGGCCCATCACAATTTAAAGCATATTATGTCAAACATTGATATAAGTGTTTGGTGAGTACTTTATAGTGACATGTGGTTTAACGGTAAGTTTCGTTGGGTGAAACCCACGAGATGGAGGTTCAAATCTCATTGAGTATATGGCCTGTTGTGTCTTGGCTAGAAGAGTAGGCGACCCCATAGTGGACGTCTTGGCTCTTGTTGAGGCATAAGTTAATTGCTATTTTGTGGCTTGCAAGTTGTTGCACCTAGCCTAGGTTTATAGTGGAAAAAAACTCTCACCAGTTACCGATTATCCTAGATTTAAAAAAAAAAAAAAAAGGATGGGAATCCATTTTAATAAGTTCTAGAGATACTTGATGATTACAACATGGTGGGAATGCATTTTAATAAGTTGAAGGGCTAGATTATCTAACTTTAATAACCATTGTAACATAATTAATGACTAACTTGTAATGTATAAATATCAATTTATTGTGTATAAATATTAATTAGTAATAGTAAATTTTAATTTTATTTATGTACATTAATGTAATTAAAATTAAAATATGTAGTGAGGTTTATTTATATTTTTATTAATAAAGTGAGTAAGATATTTTTTAAGAATTTAAATATTATACTTTAGTATTGTATTTTGAGTAGAAATTTCAAATTGAAAATATCATACATATAGATAATGTAGATGAATATTTAATAAAAAATACAATTAATTATTGAAACTTTTAAAGTTTGGTGAATATTATTAATATAGGTATATTTTATGTAAAAAATGGAAAAAATTTAAAATGAAATTTTCCACTATATGAATTTTTGCCAAAACTAGTCCATTAACAAAAATTCATCTCAAAAATTTGTTCAAGATTTGTTCAAATAGTTTATTCAAGTAAAATAGATGATATTTCTGTTAAGTAAAACCATTACAATGCAAGATTATAACAAAAATACCAAAATTGGTGGAGATTTTAACATGATACTAAATCTTACAGAAAAAAAAAGGAGGAATAAGAAGGGAAGATCCAGAGATGGAGCTATTTAGGGATCTGCTGACAGATCTTCATTTGGTCGATATTCCCACGGTGAATGGAAAGTTTACTTGGAATAATAGACGAGGAGAAAGACATCAAATAGCATCACGGTTGGATTGCTTTATAGCCTCGGAAGCTCTTGTAAGTATAGATGCCTACTATGAAGCAGAAATTTTACCAACATTAGGATCAGATAATTAGCCAATTCGTATCGAGATTGATGTAAAAGGACCCAAAAATAGACCGTTTCGATTCGAATTATTTTGGTTAAGAGATCCCAGATTTCTAGAAAAAGTTAAACACTGGTGGGAAACTAACCATATTACAGGAAGAAATAAGATGCATTCTTTTCAGCTTCGATTGAAACAACTAAAGATTGAAATAAGAAGATGGAACAGAACAGAATTTGGAAATATCCAGCAAGATCAGATCAGGTTAAGAGATAAAATGAAAGATATACATCAAAACATGATTCTAAATGGCAGAACATAAGCTCTTGCAATAGAAGAAGGAAATACTCTCAGCCTCTTAGAAGAGCGTAGAAAGCAAGAGGAGATCTTGTGGAAACAAAAATCCAGGATACAATGGCTAAAGGAAGGGGAGAGAAACACAAATTTTTTCCATAAAAAAATGATACAATGGAGATAGCACAATAGAATATTCTCATTGAAAGATCAAAATGGAAACCGGCTGCTTTAACATGGGGAAATGGAAAAGGTACTTGTTGATCATTTTAAAAATCTCTTAACAGAATCAAATCAAAATAGACAAGCTGCTATTGATAAGATAATAGGTCTCATTCCGTCTGTAGTAACCAGAGATAAGAAATTAGCTTTATTAAAGGAAATCAGTATTGAAGAAGTTGAAGAAGTGGTAATTAATATGCCTAGAAATAAAGCCTCGGGACCAGATGGCTTCATGGCATAGTTTTTTAAAGCTTCTTGGAACTTTATGGGTCGATACATATGGGAATTGGTAGAGGAATCTAGGAGGAAGTGAAATGTATACCCCGCCTTAAATGAAACATTCCTAACTCTCATTCCAAAATAGGACAATTCAGACACTCAAGTAGGCTTTACACCTATAGCTCTTTTTTATGTCATCTACAAAATTATATCTACTATCATGGTAAATAGAATTAAACCCCTTCTACCTCATTTTATTTCTCCAGAACAGACTGGTTTTGTCAAAGGAAGACAAATTTTAGATGGTATAGTTACTGCCCAGGAAGCTATTCACTCTTTAAAGACACTTAAGATGAAGGGTATGCTTATAAAATTGGATCTTTCTAAGGCATATGACAGAATCAGTTGGCCTTATTTGTTAGTTGTTTTGAAAGCATTTGGTTTTGATAATAGATGGTTACAGTGGCTTTAATCATTTATCGCAACTCCCAATTTCTCCATTTTACTCAATGGTATTTCGTCTCAGCCTTTTAATATATCAAGAGGTCTCTGCCAGGGTGATCCTCTGTCACCATTCTTATTTATTTTAGTAGCGGAAGGACTGGGAAGATTAATTAAGGCCCATTTAGTGGATGGAAAGATTCAGGGTTTAAATTTATGGGGACCAGCTCTTTCTTTGACACATCAACAGTTTGTTGATGATATTCTTTTATTATATCAGGCTTCGGTGCGAGAGTCAAAATCAATCTTAAAAATTCTGGAAACTTTCATGGAGGCTTCAGGTACTTTGGTTAATACTGATAAATCTAATGTTTATTTTTTCAATTATAATAAAGCCACTCAATCATTTCTTGCTAGAACGCTGGGATTCGAAATAGGTACTTTTCCTATGAAGCACTTGGGAGTTCCTTTGAATACTGCCCCTTTAAGAATTGCAGACTGGAGAGATCTCATTACCAGAGTGGAAAAAAAATTGCAAAATTGGGCATTTAGAGTGTTGAATGCTCCAGGAAGATTAATCATGTTAAAATCAATTCTTAAATCTCTTCCCTTATATCAATTATCAAGACGAGCGGCTCCAAAAGGTATTTGCAATCAATTAGTAAATATATTTAAAAAATTTCTTCGGAAAGGGGTGCAGGAAAGTAGAAAATGGGCTTTACTTTCATGGGATAAACTAATTAAAGAAAAATTAGCTGGAGGACTTGGCCTTCGTGATCCATTTATTTTAAATCAGGTTATGGGGGCCAAACTATGGTGGATATGGATCCAAGGAGGTTAATATATATGGAAGAATATATGGGAAAGGAAATATGGTATGCCACATTCTATTGTAGGAAAACTAAAAGTGGATATTGTACCGAAAGGGTCATCAATTTGGAACCTGGCAACAATTAACATGAATTTAATTCGGCAACACAGTTTTTGGGAAGTTAAGGAAGGAAGAACAACACTTTTCTAGGAAGATTCATGGCAGAAAAGAGAAAAATTATTCAGTTTGTTGGACTTAAGAGAACTTTTTCTGCTCACAAATACTCCAAATAATAGATTAATAAATTAGTATTGGTGCCAATAGAAAAACAACCAGTGGAGGAAATGGAAAGAGAAAGTGCATTGGCCAGAAGCACCAGAAACGCAACAATGGAATAATTTAGAAAAATAATTGAGGACAAGAAAAATAGTAATTACAACTGGAAGTGATATTCTCAGATGGGGTTACCAAAGTAAAGGAATGTTTACCATACAAGAAGGTTATAATATATAGTCTCAGAATATCAATGATAATGTAAGGTCAATATGAAGAAAAATATGGGCAATGAATCATTGGCCAAAAGTTGAATATTTCCTTTGGCTGATAGGGCATCGAAAAATTCTCACTTGGGATCAATTGCAGAAGCGAGGAATGTATGGACCATCTATTTGTTACATGTGTAGGAAAATAAATGAATCAATAGAACATCTTTTAAACACCTGTGAAATTGCGGAGATCATGTGGAGAAATATTGGAAGGATATTTATGCAAACAGATAGAGATAATAATAATATAAATGCAACAATTATTAATTGGAGAAAAGGAGGTTTTAAATGTGAAGTATTGAATAGATCTTGAAGACTCTCTATTGGCTATTTATTATGGATTATATTGAAAGAAAGGAATCATCGCATATTCAGAGGTGAAGAAAAATTAGTTAATTGAATATGGCAGCAGATATTAGATAATATACGAGAAACAATACTAGTGGAAAAATGGATAGAAGGAGATTGGAAGATGAAAGGTATAGAAACTCAAATGCTGGTAAGGTTAAATTTGAAACCTAAAATGTTGTCAATTACTCTTTGGAAATATAGACCTCCTTGAAATAATCCAGAGGACAGATGGAAGGCACCTCAAAATGGATTTATTAAACTCAACTATTATGGTGCATCAAAAGGCAACCCAGGACAAGTCGATGCCGGAGGCATATTTAGAAATTCTCGAGGGGAAGATTTTAGAGTTTATGCTATGGACTTGGGCGATGCTACTAATAATGAAGCAGAATTGTCAGCAGTAAAACAAGGTCTAAGGATAGAAAAAGGGGAAAATTTCCATCGCCTTATTGTAGAAGGCGATTCTGCAATGGTCACTAGAGTTTTATGTAAATTTCAACAAGGGTCAGCATGGGAAAAGATAAGTAAAAGCTGGAGGACAACGAACTTAATTAAGGAAATAAGCTTGCTGATTAAAGGAATCCAGTATATAATACCATTACATGTTCGAAGAATAGGTAATGAGGCGGTTGATTACTTAGCAAATTGGGGCTGTAGTAATAGTGAAAGACAATTGAATGTTACGCCAAGGGATAGAATCTGGGATATTGCACTATATCCCCTCCAAAACATTCTTGCCAGAGATTTAAAAGGAAGAGAAGATCCCCGATCGGGGTGTCAAGGAATGGAAGATGGCAGCAAAAAAATGCCACGCGTGGGGAGGCTTGTCAGCTGACCCCTAGGTAATAGTTAATGATGAACAGTGGTAAGCGTACCCACACAAATTTCAATGAATGATCAAAACACGCGATGGCCCATCTCATAAATGTAAAACAGCGAGTGGGAAAGTACATTGGTTGAGGGGTAAGAGAACTCATATGGTAAGATTCCTTGGTCATATTGCATTCTTTCAAACAACAATTACAATTTGGGAGGACGCTGCGACAAAGGAATTTCAGCTTAGCGGGAGGTCGAATATTTGGTATGTCCTGGTTTCTGTCATTCTATGTTTAAAAAGCAGTTTTCCTGTTAGCAATCTAATAATTCCAGCAACTGGTTCTAAAGGGGTAACAGAGTATTTCTCATGCAATGTTAGATTTTTTGTTGGTTATGGTTTGCATGTAATGGCAAAGGGGGCTGAGCTAGAAATTGATCCATGCTTTCGTAGCCCTCCTAGTCCTCATAACCTAATTCTCATCTCTGTTAAATTGCATTAGTTCGGTCTGTGTTTTTCTGATGATAATGGTTGTATGTTATGGAATTATTTTCTTATGGTCTTCAATGGTTTGGTACGGCTTTCTCTACTTATCCACAAGTATCTGATTGAGATTGCTATTGGGTATCAGCAGAATAGGGGTAGAGTCTGTTCTAGGTATTCCTGGGTTTGCACTACTAATATCTCATTAAATCATATAAGTGTTCCAGTATGTAATTTGAGGTCTTCTTGTCTTCAAACCTACTCATGTGTCTGGATTGGGAAGTCTTCTGGTTTTCTCATCTTTTTATACATCTGGATTGGGAAGTCTCCTTGTATACAAATCTTTTTATGTGTCTGGACTGGGAAGTCTTGTTATCTTCTGTTGCGCCTTCATAGGGTCAGTCATAAAATTCGAGGATCTAAGTATTCACTTCCTTCTCAATTTCAGGATTCAGAATATATATTGTTTTCTTTAAGAAAAAAATTCTTAGTGTTAATCCAAAGCTCGCTGAAAGTCACAAATGGGAAAACATAGATTGCTAATTTTCGACGGATTGGTTTGCAATAGCACTACTTCAATGAACAAAGTCATCAGAATTATCTGCAATTTCTTATTGAATCTAAGTTTTGTATGATTGTTCCCTTTCAAAATACAGGGTTTTTGTCAATTGCAATAATAGATAGTTTCTACTAGGGCAGAATGAAAAAAGGAAAAAATGGTTCTTGTAAAGAAATAGGTAAAGGGAAGAAACTTCAACAAACTCAAGTAACTGGTCCAAGTAAAAGAGGTAGAAAGAGTAATAATAAGCAAAATCTTGAACACCTAGCAAACACTCATGATTCAGGGACCCCAATGCACATTTGGAAAACCATTCAAGGTTGAGAGAAAGAAAGTGATGATGATGATGAAGAACTTAAAGAACAAGAGGCTAGAATGGACTTCATTTCAGACCCAGGAAACACAAGAGGCAGAGTTTCACTATTTCAACAATTGGTTAAGACTTACTGGAAATTCAAGTGTGTATTAGCAAAAGCGCTGTTGAGTATGCAAGAAAAAAAATCAAACTCCTCAATGATCTTTGAGCTACAGCAGATGAAACAGAATATACGAGAAATGACCAAAGCGCATATACAAGAAAATGCGCGAATAGGAAGGATTGAGCGGCAACTTTTGAGCATGCAGCAAGCAGAGATGCCAGGGTCTACTACAAAAGACCCAGCACCGATGGATTCATCAGATGATTGATACCTTATTGTTTCAAATTTTGTATGATTTTTGAGGATAGCATGTATAGTTTATGTTTTATATGTAAATTTTATGGACATAGTCAAGGGATCTTAGTAGTATGTAGGAGGATAAAACAGTACCAATTTTGGTTGGCTTATAACTCTATGAGGTGGCCAATAGATCTGGTTTCCTACCGGCAGGTTGAGGCCACCTATTTCAGTAGAATATGTATAGCAACTTGCTCTTTACAAAACAAAAAATAGAAATGTTCTCCGAAATTAAAAAAAAAAAAAAACAAAAACAAAAATACCAAACTTGAATTAAAGTCCATAAAATTAAAAAATCACAATTTGAAAAAATACATGTAACTACAAACTATGTAAAAACTCATAATGTAAGAAAATTCATGTAGTAGAAAATCATAATTATATATTTCACCTTATAATCAGATAACTATATATTTGAACATTTGAATTAATTTGATATAACACTTGTAACTAGCATTTTCACCAAAATGGTGCAAAGACATGTTGATAGAAGTGTAGATGAATGTAGAGTGACACAAAGGTAGCAGTGAAAGAAACGAGGATGTGGATGCGGATGTGGAAGGCATGATGAATCAAGAGGCTAAAGTATTGGTAAATTATAGCTTCAGTAATACAAATTTTCATTGATCTTAAGGTTTTGTAATACTCTGACCTAGTTGACAACAAAGAAAGAACATTGTATGAATAAATGTACCACATTTTCAAAAGAGCCATAGCATAAATAAGATCTCTTCGATCCTTTGAAACCCACCATGTGTAGATTGTCCCAGTTGAAGAACTTATTTCTCCAAACTAGTCTTGTAAATAGTTTTACTAGTGACATATTCCATGTCCATACCTTTCGGAACCAATTTTACTGTCAAGGTATAACTTATACAACTTCTACAAAATAAAAATGAAAATTATTTTCACTCTTCATTTATTATTCACTCACAATAAATAGTATACAAAATATGATTTATTTTAAGGTCATAAATAATTTGCTTATAGATATTTTAATCTTTCATTCAAAATAAAATAATATGTTGCTATAAATAAAGTATGATGATATATTTTACACAATATTTCATGTATAATTATGCTACTATAATTAAAATTATAATGGTATTCATTGCATAATAAATATTAAAATATGTTTGAGTGTCATTACCCTTCATTATCTCAAGAAACAAACCAGTTTGAGATATAATGAATATTGTTCATGTGGAATATGTAGCATATGACTTTGTTGCGTTGCATGATATTACTAATGAAGGGGTGGTTGTTACTGGAACTTCACATGCCTTTTTAGTAGTTGTCCTATAGCCAAAGCAAACAAACGAGATAATTGTCTAGCCAAAAGTACTACTATGATTCTCTCCAATATTTAATCATTTTATATAAGAGATGCCACATTTACTCTTTTTACTGTAAGCATATTCAAGCAATAAACTTGTGAAGAAAAGTGTGTTGCACTTCCTTTTGTTCCCAACTATAACCAAACTAGAAATTGCAAAATAGCTCCACATTCACCTTCAAAACAAAAGCATAAAAACTTACAAATTGTACGAAATAAAAAATGAAATTTGTTTTCATTCTTCATTTATTATTTAGTCACAATACATAGTATACAAAATACAATCTATCTTAAAGTCATAAATCATTCTTTTATAGATATTTTAATCTTTCATTTCATTCATAATATTATAACTTTTTAAATGTTTTCTTTTAAGATGGTGAAGTTAAAAGCAAATTAAATGTTTTTTTTTTTTAAATCTAAACTTGTATGCTACTTTTAGTTGGTACTTTATTTTTGAAGTATTGATGGTCCATGTTATAGAGATATAAAAATGTACAATTTATATTTTAATGTTAAAGAGTATTAACTTGTATTCAAATTTTCTGTAACAATCTTAGGAGCCCTGTTGGTAGTTGAAATTGTTGTATTTTTACCCCAAATTACCTTACCCTAGACACTATTTTAAAACCTAGATAATGCCTCTCTACATGCATTTATGGTTTCTCTTAATGAATTTTTGGGAAAAAGGATGTGTTTTCTTATTTCAATTAAAAGGTCAAATAGGTCTATATTTTTCCATGTAAATCATCAATTATATTACCTTATGGATTAGCAATGAATGATTACTAATTCTAAGTCAAAGATAGTTGTGATACAAGATCTTGCTATTCCTGCACTTTCCTCAATTCTTGCACCAGATATGGATGGTTGATTAATTCGAGAAGATTAACTGAGAATCCATCATAATTCCTAGAGGAAAGGGCACGCGCCTACTTCAGAAGATTTGTTCTCATTTTCCAGTAGAGGGTTTGGAGCATTCAAGTATTCCTAAAGATAGGGATCAATTACCAACAACTGAATCTTTTTGTTATTTTCTCGACACGGCCGAGAGCTGATGTGCTATGTATAAATTGTAGTTTGATCAGAATATAGGGTAGCGATACTATGAGAAACTTTTTATTTTTGGTGCTTTGAGAATTTATATCGCCACAATCCCTCTAGGGGCTTGATTTGTTGCTTTATACCATGTATTAAGAAGAAATTTTTTTCATTTTAATCAAATAGTCAATGCTAGGTTCATGCACCTAATGTGTCTATTTCCTGTAATGTTAATATTTCTCTCATCGATTAAGCATTTTCCTTAAAAGGAAACGAGTTGGTTGGATAGGTCCCAATCAACCCAAATAATTCTCCCATTTCTATTATATTATGTGTTAAGTAGAAGAAGTGATTGGTGTGTAGGTTTCTTATGAATGATGTGCATGAGTGTTTTTCCTTTGTAGCAATGTTATCAGATCTGAAGTTTTAAGTGTCGAGGTGTGTTTCTTTTATTTACATTGAAATAATTTATTTGTGTTCATTTTTAAGCACAACAAGCATCGTGGTTTAGGAAGTTTTCCCTTAATTATATTTTCAATTAAAGATAAGGGTTTGCAAGATTTCATCTATTTTTACCTTTCTTAATCATTAACATAGATCTCGTTTAAAATTCATTTATTTGAAACAAGAAGGGGAAAACTCCTCATTGTGATAAATGAATATTGTAACTGTGTAAGGAGGCTAGTTTATCTAATGAAATTTCCAGCTTTGAATCGTGTTCCTAGTTTCATTGAACATATGTTCAATTAAATATTTTTAGTATAGGAACTGAATACCATTGTTGTTCAGATCGGAGATGAGTTGAATCTTTCTGTCCAAAACAATTTCTTTTGCAAACACATAAGTTTACATGAGACACCGTGTCAAATAGTTCATAAGGGGATTTAAGAAAAATATATTTAAGGTGGTTTCTCTAAGCACAAGAGCTTAATATTCACATGACATTTGATAAAATTTCATTTAATTTCGAAATTTGTGTTTTGTAGAAGCATATGATGGTTTGAGAATTTTTACCTTGATTTAAATTAAAGTTTCCTTTTCACACCTTTTGATTTCAGTTTTGATATCACAATATTCTCTGTTGGTTAAGGAATATAAGATTGTTGAGTGAGGAAATAGATTCGTTCCAGCACAAGAACAAAGTCGTTCTAGTGGAGGAACATAATCGTTCCAGTACAGGAATACATTTTCTCTAGTGTAGGAACATAATTGTTCAGTACAGGAATATAGTTTTTCTAGTGCAAGAACATAGTTATTGCAATACATAAATGAATTTGCTCTGTTTTCCTAGTACAGGAATATATTTTCTTCAAGAATATTTTTATTTTTGAATTCTTTTCACTTGATTGAGTGGCATGAATTCCGAGTTCATTTATTTTTGAAGTATTTTTACAGCAAAGTATTTGATTGTTGTTTTCTGAGTGAGAGTCTAGTTTCCATACTTGTGTGGTGTTATTGTGTCCATAAGTACAGGAAAATTATTAGAAGGATTTCTTAAATTTGTTCTTACATAATTTGAATGGTTTAATTGTAGGGATAGAAGTAGGATTTGCAGAGTACACCCATAATATTTTGCATTACTTGTGCTATGCCTCAAAGCTTATGTAGCCCTAGTTTGAAAATTAAGTGTCAAGTAATTAAATTACAATTCCGACACCCAACATTTTGGGGTCGTTATCGGAGAGGCGTTGAAATAATTCTGGTAAAATTTAGGTTTTTATTTTTTTGCAGTAGGGGTAGGTCATCTTTATTTTTTCAAGTGCAGTGTGCTTCTATTTCTTGAAGTATATTTTCTTTTAATTTACTTGTGTGTTGTAGAAATACTTTTTGAATCAACTGCAACATTTGGTTTGATTTGTTTCAGTAAGTTTTTACAGCTTTGTCAATTATTTCTGGTTTGATAAATTTTCAAATGTGTGACTAGGAGAGGTAGTGGTCTGAAGCCTAATAAGGGCAAAGAAAATATTGATAAAACAGAAATTTTTTCTCACTTTGGGCCTTATATTGTAGGCAGGAGTTCCTAGGAGACACAATCCCATCACGAAGGTACCATTCCCTGGACTCTAAGGACAATAGTTGAGGAATTTCACAACAAGTAGGAGGGAAGAAGAAGGCTATTTGGACTAAAAAGACAATCTGAACCATATTCAACATTCATATTAAGTGGGAAGTGGCCTATTTAAAGGAGTAAATATGGCATATCATGAAGACCACACTGAAGGAGTCGGTGAGAACCAACCAACGGAGGAGAAATCTACTTTTGGGTTTTCGATTTTGGATCCACATGCAGTGGTTCCAATGAAGAATATCCCGCCATATGTTCTGTTAGCCATCTATTATTTATGTTATACCTAATGATGGCTAGAATCATTTTGTAGCCTTCAAGAAACAAATTTCAAGTAAATCAATGACTTCTTGAAGTCCTGCCATGTTCATTATCCAAAGAACCCATCTCACTAATGTCTTCACCTCAAAATCTTGTTTTTTCCAATGAGAAAACTGTTTTTCATGGCCTCATCTCCATCATTTCATTCCTCCATTTCATCTTCACAATTCCCTTCATATCACTCATTTTTTTCCCCTTTTCTTATCCTTCATTTCTTTTGAAGAATCCCTTTATGTACCTTTCATTTCCATTAAAAGGCTATCAAAACCCATTTAGACCATTTATTTTTCTCTTAAAAGGCTGTAAAAACCTTAAAAGGTTGTAAAAACCTTCATTTTGGCTTTAAAAATGCTCTTTTATCATATAGGCCTTAAGCGCTGTTCGGCCTAAGCCCTTAGCTCCTTTTCCTCCATGTGACCCAGGCCCGTAACCGAGTGCTAAATCCCTTGGCCCTTCTTCATTTCCTCTCCCGGTCACTTATTCCTCCACAAGACCTCTTTTCCTGTTCCTTTACTAAACCCCTTTTTCCTTTGTTAATCCTTCATCCCGAATTTTTCCCCCGATCAACTCTTCATCGTCGATCTTGAAGATTTGATGGCCATCAGGGCTCCACCTTTTCCTCCTCCTCCATCCACTATCTCCTCCCAGAAAAATATCCTGGCCATTGATCATTTCTGATCCAACGGCCTGCACTCAACCCGATCAATTAACCCCTTTCGCTACATGACAAAAATAGGCTTATGGTAGCCCGGCCCCACCATCTCATCCTGCCATGCTACTCTTATCCCTCCGTGTTCATTCTCAACCATAGATCTGCAACTCCCAAATCTAACGGCCCTGATCCCTTTTCACGTTCATTTCACTCCTCCTCCCCCAACATGCAACTCGAGCGTGAAATGGGCGGTTTCTCGAAGCCACGTGTCAAGTGTTGACGCATATTGCATTCGATTTGCAAAAAACTGCTTACCACTCTCCCTCCATGCGAATACCACCTCTGGTATTCTCCAAAACCATCATTCCTGATTATGCGCCATTCATCATATTTTAATCCCATTTTCACAGGTTTCGTCCATGGAACCTCCTCTCACATGCATTTTTGTCTCTACACAGCTCCTCCTCCTCCGCCGAAACCCTCTGAAAGCAGTTTTATCCTAAGTTTTAGGTTTTATTTAATAGTTTTTTACTGTGTAGGTTCAATGGTAGTTCTAAGGCATCTGAACCTTCCCATAGTCCATAAAAGGGATGGGGTCAAAGGTGACGACCTTCTGCGGCTCAAATCAATGGAGAAAAGGGATAAGGAAGGGTTTATTCCATGTTTAAGGCAATGTGTCATGAGCATTGACTATTCATTCAAACCCTCTAGCGCAGCAACCAAGGACACCTATACATCAAGAAATACAATGAACAATGAAAATTAAAGGAGCACAGAGACAAAAGATAAGCAAATAAAGGTTCGAAGAAATCATCAAAGGAGATAAAGAAAACACAAAAGATTATGAAGGCGAAAGTAAAATCAGGCCTAAAGCAGTTTTATGATTAAATCAAGAAGACTTAGGCTAGAACAGCCTTGAATACATCGAACAGGAGCAGTTATTCACTCAGAATATCTAACTGACATCATTTGGGCCTACTTTCTATCCATAAAGTCAAGCAACAGTTATTATGCTGTCAGAACCTCTTTTAACTGTTAAGGCAGTTATTGTAAAGATGTGGGTGGTCTCAAAACCCATACTGTCCACTTTACTTGTACCAGAAGAAAAGACAGAACTTCAGCAACCAGAAGACTTCTCCACAAAGACACTCTTTGGAGTTATTACTAGCCTGACAATTAAGCCTCAAAGTCTATAAGAACTACTAGAATGGGCAAGAAATTAATATAATATTTATGACATAGAATGGGCATTCAAATGTTTTTCTCCTCTGTTTTAATTAACCATTAAGACCATCTCTATCACCTCTCCTCCCCATTCACCTATAAATCCTATTTGAACTCTCATTGTAAGGGTTGGCATTTGATGAATTCCGAAGTAATACATAGACTACTGCTTTGAAGAAGGATTGATGTTTTGAAGAAGTGTGGATGTCTTTGCTTTTCTGTTGATGAAGGAGGCTAGATCATTGGATCCTTGAGCCTGGTTTTGGTGAAGTATTCTCTATTCGTTAATGTTATTTCTTGTTTTTCGCTTTGTTCCATTATGCTTTGCTTGCAGTAGAGTAAAACGCTTAGGCTAAAAAATGTCTCCTAGAAGCACCTTAGGCCTATTTACTCTTCACTACCTTTATAATTTCATCTGCTGAAGTTTTTATTGAGTAGTTTGACTACTTTTAAACCCTTAATTTTTTTTCATTTCAGAATAGTTCAAATAGTTTGTGTCAAGGTTGAATTTTGGTTCGCCCTGCCTGCTTGCTGCCTCTTGGAAGCTATTTCTGAAAACATCCTTCAAACGCTATTTTCTGCAGCTTGGAAAAGAGGATTTGTTCTGATCTTACCCTCTGTTTCTTGCCGAGATAGTCATATTTGAAGGTCTTTATAATTGCAGTCTTAGATGCCTGGGTGTTCCCCCTTTTATGAATGCAATTAGTTGTGTTTATTATATGTTTTCTAACACCTTTAAGTGAAACAATTAGAAGAAATAGAGTGTTCCTCTTCTTCTTTGTCTTACTTGAAAGTTTGTCTTATTTATGTTATCTGCATAAATCATGTTGGTAGAATTCATGGTTAGCCCTGGCTATTGAATATTTCTTTATGTTTAAGTAGTGTTTCAAGTCCCCCAGTTGAAAGGTATACATGATTAAGGAGTCTTAACAGCCCTTACAGCTTTACTTTTCCTTCCAAATCCTTGATGTTCATCTCATCCCACCTATATGATCCCACAGATCCATTGACTAAGTTAGATTTGCCCTTTGATTCCCCAAATTCTTAAATCATAATTGTTTAGACTTCCACATGACTCCACTGCCTAATGGCTTGTAGATTTCCACACTCTATCTATGCTTCCTGAATCATCTATGTCCAGCCAAAAAACAAACAAATTTGCACTTCATAACTAGACTAAAATCAACCTCTTAAAAGCATCAAGCTATATCCTTACAAACATATTGAGAGATCCCTCTCTGAGACTAGGAGGGCTAGATCCTAGAGCTCTAAAGCTTGGTTTGAATTTTTCCTTGTCATTTGGTTTTCCAATCAGCCAAATCACAGGACACCAACATTTTGGCGATCACGGTGGGACACTGAGTACATAATAGCCTAGCAAGCTCTTGTAGACTTTTCAAGTCCTTCAATAAACATAGAAACTCAGAAAAACCCCAAAAATAATTCAGATTGGTTTCATAATAAACATTGGTAGTGGACCATAAACATTTTACCTTCAAAAAGCTAAAAATTTCCACCTGGTGACTCCACCAGCCCCAATAGGCCTATTATTCCACTACGACTCCTGATTTCTTTAGGATTGGGTTAACCAACCTTGAGGAGATTCAGAATCCTATTCTTATGTTATGAAAATCATTATGAGAGGAAATCCTTTGAAAGAGTTTGTAGTTTGAAGTCTCTCCAAGTTTTGAAGCTGAAATCTGGCTTCACATAGGGTCTACACTAGATCCCATCCAGATCCTAATCCTCCTAACATAGTTGACAATCCAGAAAGGATTTTGTGGCAGAATTCTAAAGCTGGAAAATTAGCTACTGATAGGACCATCCCAAGAGAAAAATATGTCCCTGAAACTCTCACACTCTTGGAAGATCTTCACTTTCACTTACCTCATACTAGAAACATATTTAGAAGAAATTCTTAGAGTGATTTAAATCAGGTTGACCTTGAACCCACAGATTTGCAGCAGAGCTTTAGCACAGAAGCATCACCTTCTACTCCTCCTAATTCCCAACTTCTACACCACTTCAGCTCTTTCCATAACAAACCTGTCCATCATCAGTTTGTTGGCTTGAGTGTTTCTTCCACTCCTATTCATACTTCTGCTACCCAAAACACTCTTGTTTAGCCCATTGTCCCTTTTATAAATTCACCCCTTGTAAATCCTCCATTATTTCCAGCCATGGTAGCATGGTATGCTCCCTTACTGTTACCCCAACCTCTGGCTACTTTACCCAATGAATATCAGTCCAAAATTCTCCATTTCACTGGAAATGAACCCACTACTGCTCAACAGCATGTAGACAAGATGAACGATGCCTTTGATTATATGGAAATAGAATATGAGACCATCAAGATGAAATTTTTTGTTTAGAGTTTGGGAGGAGAAGCCAAAAAATGGTTCAAAGGCCTAACTCCCCATAGCATACATGGTGTCCCTTCTTTTTTTCAAACATTCACTAACAAATGGGAAATTAAAAAGAACCCTCTCCAAATACTTTCAGATTACAACAACCTCAAGAGAAACACTGGGGAAAGTGTTCAAGATTATTGCACTAGATTCAATACTGTTTATAACGCACTACCCCCAAATATGAAACCTCCACTAGGCTCAGCTTTGGCCAAATTCCCTGAAGGATTTGATCCCTAAATGGCCTATCAGCTAATAGAAAGGGATCCCTTAACTTTAGAAGACATGCAGAGGGGAGCTCTTAGTGTGGAAGAAAATATGATTGAGAAGAGGGCTAGGTTGAGAACGGAGAAAAGAGTCACATATAAAGATGAAACTTTGGCATCTACTTCTTCATCTGATGCCAAAATTTACAACCTAGTGAGGGTAATGGAAAGAATTCTGGAACAAATCAATTTAAATGAAAGAGCCCCTCTTAGAGAAAACCAAACCAACCCTCAAAACAGAAACAAAAATTCCAA
Source organism: Pinus albicaulis (assembly GCA_034641835.2). Taxonomy (NCBI): domain Eukaryota; kingdom Viridiplantae; phylum Streptophyta; class Pinopsida; order Pinales; family Pinaceae; genus Pinus; species Pinus albicaulis. The sequence goes on along the minus strand of CM076572.1, from coordinate 1,185,043,392 downwards.
TATCAGAAGAGATCCCAATTAGGATAGGCATCGAGACAATGACCAACAAATTAGGCCTCCCTTTAAACAAAACTATGTAGAACAAGAGGATGAAGGGGAAACTGATAGGCTGGAAGAAAATCATGTGAACTTGATAGGATCTGATGACGGAGATGATATATTCCTCACTGAGGAAGAACAGGGATTTTTCTCATCGGAACAAAATGAACACAATCATGAAGAGTCTGAAGATTATAGGTTGGGGTTTGAAAACGAAATTATGGAAGTTCACAGACAATATGATCTTAGAAGCAAAAAGAACCCAAAAATTTCTAATGACAAGAACACTAACACTATTGTTAGAAAAACCTCAGAAAATCAGCCTAAAAAATCAGCAAATAATACCAACACCATGGCCAAGAAAACTGATCTAAACAGAGACAAAAACAGCCAACCAAGTGTTGAGAAGAGCTACCCTAGTACTTCTGCTAGTGGCCCTATCAAAAAAGTCACAATTAACAGTCCTAATAAAACTCAGCCATCCAAAATTGCTGAAAGAAACATAAGAAAAAAAACAGATGTGAATATGCCGAAAACAACACTTCCTTTCAGCCTCAAAGGTTAAATTTCCAAGATCAAAATTAGCATGCCTATAGTTGAACTAGTAACTCAGGAAGTGTACAAAAATCAAGTTTTGAAAGATCTGAATATAAACACCAATGCTGATACTTTAAACTTGACGGATGACAAACCAGAGTTGTTGTTTGGTCCTAAAATTGAAGGAAAATACCAAGAAGGGACTGCCCCTCCCTTTTATGTTAGTCTAAACATACATGATAAGATCCTACACAATGCCATGCTAGATTCTGGAGCATCACATAACCTTATGCCCAAAGTAGTAATGGAAAGCCTAGGCTTAGAAATTACTAGACCATATAAAGACTTATACTCTTTTGATTCAAGAAGGGTCAAATGCTTGGGCTTAATCAAAGATTTGTGTGTTAACCTGTCACAAATTCCTGCTAAAAGCCTAATGATGGATATAGTGGTAGCTGACATTCCCCCAAAATATGGCATGCTTTTTTCTAGATCATGGGGAGCCAAAATTCAGGGGAGCCTTCAAATGGATATGTCCTATGCCACCATACCAGTGTTTAGTCAAACCAGAAGATTATATAGGGAATCCCTCATGAAATGCATGGTGAGCAGCAAAGACAAACCCAACAACACTCATATCTATTACATACATTCAGACTTAGATTCCTTTATCTTATTCAATGAAGATGAAATCACCCAAAAATAAAAGGAAAATAAGCAAGAAATTAGTGCACCAGAACATTTAAATTTTCCTTTCACTCAACCACGAAATTCCCCAAATCTCAACAGCGTTGGGCAGCAAAAAGAAAAAGAGAATGAGATAGAAACACTTTGGAAAATGAGCTTTGATGGCTCTTGTAGCAAGGCCAGTACAGGGGGTGGTGTATAGATACATAACACAAACAAGGGATACTCCTATAAACTAGATTTCCCATGCACAAATAACATTGTAGAATACGAAGCCCTCATCCGCGGCTTACATTTTCTCAAAGACTTAGAGGTTAAGAGGATATCAGTCCAAGGGGATTCTGATTTAATCATTAGGCAAATCAAAGGGGAATATTCAGCCAAAAATCTCAGACTCAGAGAATATAGAAATGATGCCCTTGATCTCCTTAAAACCTTTGAAAAATATGAACTCATTTTCGTACTAAGAGCTCAAAATCATCTAGCTAATGAACTTGCCTATGCTGCCAGCAATTGCCAAATACCACAGATAATTAAAAATTCAATATAAAGGTGAAGAACAGACCAACAGTGCCTGACAATGAAGATTATTGGCAAGTGTTTGAAAATAATAAACACATAAATGATTTTCTGCAATCAAGGAATGAATTTTCCACAGCAACACCAAGTTCTAGCCATGAAAAAGATTGTTTCAATGAGGAACAAATCCCTGAAACAAAGCCTTCCCTTTCTGCTGATATAAATCAGTTTGAGCACCTTTTTAAAGCAGAGCTATTTGACAACCCAAACCAAAAGGACCTTGAATTTTTACAATGTAAATGTGATACTATACCAAAAGTACTTACACCATTAGAACAGCTATTCGATTTCACCGATGTGGCCAAAGAATCGAAAACAAAGCCTATAGAAACTAACATTGAGGAACATAACATAGGCAGCCCCACTGAACCCAAAATGATCAAGTTGTCCAACACCCTCCTAGCTCATGTCAAACAACAGTACATAGCACTTTTCAAAGAATTCATAGATGTGTTTGCATGGGACTATAAATATCTAAAATCTTATGATACTAGCATCATCCAACATAAAATCCCTCTTAAGGAAAATCAGAAGCCTTTCAAATAGAAACTAAGAAGGATAAACCCCGTTTTATTACCTTCAGTAGATAAATAGATTAGGAAAATGTATGACATTGGGATCATAGTTCCTCTCAGATATTCAGAATGGGTTTCCAACCTAGTATTTGTTAGGAAGAAGACAGGGGAAATTAGGTTGTGTATTGAATTTAGGAATCTAAATAGAGCCTCCCTGAAAGATAATTACTCCCTGCTGAAGATGGATCACATACTACAAAAGGTGGTTGGGTCTAAAAGAATATCATTGTTGGATGGGTTCTCAGGCTACAATCAGGTGTTAGTACTCCTAAGTGATCAACATAAAACTACTTTTACTACACCTTGGGGGACATTAATGTATGTCAAAATTCTATTTGGTTTGATGAATGCAGGGGCCACCTTCCAGAGGGCCATGGACATAGCCTTCTCAGAAGACATAGGCTATTTTATAATCATTTACCTTGATGATATTACTATTTTCTCCAAAACTGATGAAGAACATTTGATCCATTTAAGAAAATTTTTCGAGAAATGTAGAAGGTTTGGCTTGTCTTTGAATCCAAAAAAGACACTCTTTGGCCTCCAAGAAGGAAATATTCTTGGTCACATAATCTATGAAGAAGGGATCAAAGTAGACCCTAAAAGGATTGATGGCATAATGAATATCAGCCACCCAAGAAACATCAAAGAATTGCAATCTTTCATTGGGAAGATAAATTTTTTAAGGAGGTTCATCCCCAACCTTGCTAAGCTATTAAGAAACATCACTAATATGCTTAGGAAAGAAGTAGGTGTTAAATGGAAAATTCAAGCTAAACAATCATTTGAACTAGTAAAACAAGCCCTCACTCAAACACCGGTTCTCATTAGTCCTGATTTCACCAAACATTTCGGTATCTTCTCTTTTGCATCAGAACATACCATAGCTGCAGTATTATTGCAAAAGAACAGCATGGGGCAAGAACAACCAATATCCTTCTTTAGTAGGGCTTTGAGAGATGCTCCACTCAAATATAATATCATGGAGAAGCAAGCCTTAGCACTGGTAAAAGAATTAAAATACTTTAGAGTGTACATTTTACATTCACATATCATTGCCTTTGTGCCACACACTGTAGTCAAAGATATTCTAAGTCAGGACCCTAATGGTAAAAGGGGAAAATGGAATGCTACTATTCTGGAATATGACTTAGAGATCAGGCCCATCAAACTCATCAAAGTACAGGGATTAGAAAAACTCATGGCTGAGTCAAACTTCCAAGCTTTAGATATGAACATGGTTGATATTTTGGAAGAGATAGAAGAATGCACAACACCATTCATTGAAGAAACATTCATGAACTCTCCTTGGTATGCTGACATCATATATGTGTTGCTTTATCTAAATGCTCCTCCTTCTTTGTCAAAAAAAAAATCTAGATTTGTCAAACAGAAGGCTTTAAATTATTGTATATTAGATGGATTTTTGTATCGGAAAAATGCTGTGGGAATTTTACTTAAATGTTTACTTGAGGTTGATGCAGGAAAAATCAGGCATGAGCTACATGAGGGATAATGTAGAGGACATCTTAACTGGAAGACCACAACAAACAAGATCCTCAGGTCTGGATACTATTAACCCACCCTCTTCCCATACACCCATAAGTTAGTCATGTCTTGCCACAAGTGCCAAATCTTTGATGGTGGGAGAAAACTCTTACCACTACCCTTGTAGCCTATCATTGTTGAGGCTCCCTTTCAACAATGGGGTTTGGACTTCATTGGGGAAATTCACCCATCATCCTCATCCCAACACAAATGGATCCTCACAGCCACTGATTATTTTAGCAAATGGATAGAGGCCATACCCACTAGGAATGCTACTGACTCTGTCATCATCAAATTCCTTGAAACCAACATACTATCCAGATTTGGTTATCCTAGGAAAATAATCATAGACAATGTTGTTGCCTTCAAGTCCAAGAGGATGGTATATTTCTGCCATAAATATCAGATCATATTATGCCATTCTACTGCATACTACCCCCAAGGAAACAGTCTAGCTGAATCCTCCAACAAAAGCCTTGTTAATATCATCAAAAAATTGTTGGAACAGAATCAGAAATATTGGCATAGTAAGCTTGTCCATGCCTTATGGGCTGATATATTAACTACTAAAAATTCCATCGGCATGTCTCCCTAGCAGTTGGTTTACGGCATGGATGCAGTCTTCCCAACATCTCTAGGTGTTCCAATCATGAAACTCCTTCAAGAGGTCCAAGCTGAAGAAAATGATATGCAAAGGAGGATCAATCCTACCATTCATTTGCAACAGTCAAGAGAGAAAGTATATAAAATGACATAAGTAGTCCAAGAAGGAATCAAGAAATTGTTTGATAGAAGGACCAAAGAAAATGACTTCCAAGTTGGAAATATAGTTCATTCTAGAAGGGAAGAGAAAGGGAAACATGGTAAATTCGAAAATCTGTGGAAGGGGCCCTACATTATTCATTCCATAAGGGGCCACAATGCATTTTTTCTACAGGAGCTGAATGGAGAAGAGGTGTTTGGAGGTCCTATCAATGGCAGGATGCTCAAACACTATTTCTGTCAAGAATCTTAGTTTCAAAGTTTTTCATCCATTGTACATACCATTGCATGAGAAAAAGAAAAATTACATAAACAATAAAATAAAAGAAAAAGAGGGCATATTAGTTTGAAAAAAGAATGGTACAGCCCCATAAAAAAAAAAGGAAAGAGAGTCTGAAAGTGTGCAAGCTTAAATGCCACTACCAAAAGAGGGCACTACTATCTATTCATACAACCTAATCATGGCTAGATAGATTTCAATTTACTGCTGATAGGTTAGTGAATTAGATTTTCCAAACAATTTAATCTTGGATCATCAGTAGAATATATTAGGATAGAGAGAATGGTTCAAATAAGCTCAAAACCTGAACCAAGAAAGAACAAAGAGAATGGCTCTAATCAGACCAAAATTTGAGCCAAAGAAAAAAGAAAGAATGGTTCTAATATGCTGAAAACCTGAACCAAGAAAGAAGAAGAAGACAACTCTAAAAAGATCAAAACATAGCTGAAGAAAGAATGAAGGATGTCTTTTATTTTCAGATCTTAAGCCTTCACAGTTTTGTTTTAATTTTCTGCAAATAAAAGTCTATGTGCAGCTCATTTCTTAAGCCATAGACACTACAAAAAATCAGACTATTTAATCCTGATTTGTCTACGTTTAAATTTCTTTTTTAGAATGTAGAGAATGTAGATCTGTCAAACAGCTTAATCTTGACAGATAGTAGATTAGGTAGAGAAGCTTTAGAGTCCAACTATTTAACCTGGACTCTTGGAAGAAATAAGGGTGGCATTAGATAGTTTTATCCTTCTGTTTTCAAAAATAATATGTAAAAGAGATGCCAATCCAAGTGCACTCAGGAGAAGAAAAAGTTCTAGGACAAGTAGTTTTGGGTAGGTAGAGATGTGGTTTAAAGAAATTTCATGCTGCAGGTCATTGGAAGAATTATCAAAATGCACAGAACTTCAGCAAGAAAACAAATAGATTGTGCCCAATGGATTAAGACACTGGTCTGCTAAAAGCCAGAGATTGATAAACTGAGGTTCTGGACACCTAAAGAGCAATCTGTCCTCCCCAAGTGGAGCCACTGTTATCCATCTATTATTTCTATTATAACTAATGATGGCTAGATTTAGTTTGCGGCCTTCAAGAAACAAATTTCAAGTAAATATGTGAGTTCTTGAAGTCTTGCCATGTTCATTATTTAAAGAACCCATCTCACTAATGTCTTCACCTCAAAATCCCGTTTTTTCTAATGAGAAAATTGTTTTTCATGACCTCATCTCCATCATTTCATTCCTCCATTTCATCTTCACAATTCCCTTCATATCACTCATTTTTTTCTGCTTTGCTTATCCTTCATTTCTTCTGAAGAATCCCTTTATGTACCTTTCATTTCCATTAAAAGGCTATCAAAACCTATTTAGACCATTTATTTTTCTCTTACTTGGTCTAATTTGGCTTTTTTAACTCTATCGAAACCCTTAAAAGGCTGTAAAAACCTTCATTTTGGCTTTAAAAACGCTCTTTTATCATATAGGCCTTAAGCGTTGTTTGGCTTAAGCCCTTAGCTCCTTTTCCTCCATGTGATCTAGGCCCGTGATCAAGTGTTAAAGCCCTTGGCCCTTCTTCATTTCCACTCTCGGTCACTTATTCCTCCACAAGACCTCTTTTCCCGTTCCTTTACTAAACCCCTTTTTCCTTTGTTAATCCTCTGTCCCAACTTTTTCCCCCGATCAAATCTCCACTGTCGATCTTAAAGATATGACGGCCATTGGGGCTCCACCTTTTCCTCCTCCTCCATCCACCATCTCCTCCCAAAAAAATATCCTAGCCATTGATCATTTACGGTCCAACGGCCCGCACTCAACCTGATCAACTAACCCCGCCAATTAACCCCTTCCGCTACACGACAAAAATAGGCTTACGTCAGCCCGACCCCACCATCTCATCCTGCCATGCTACTCTTATCCCTCCGCGTTCATTCTCAACCGTAGATCTACAGCTCCCAGATCTAACAGCCCTGATCCCTTTTCACGTTCATTTCACCCCTCCTCCCCCAACATGCAACTCGAGCGTGAAATGGGTGATTTCTCGAAGCCACATGTCGAGCGCTGATGCATATCGCGTTCGATTTGCAGAAAACCGCTTACCACTCTCCCTCCGTGCAAATACCACCTCTGATATTCTCCAAAACTGTCGCTCCTGATTATGCGCCATTCATCATATTTTAATCCTGTTTTCATAGGTTTCTTCTATGGAACCTCCTCTCGCATGCATTTTCACCTCCGCACAACTCCTCCACTTCCATCGAAACCCTATAAAAGCAGTTTTATCCTAAGTTGCAGGTTTTATTTAATAGTTGTTGACTATGTAGGTTCAATGGCGGTTCTAAGGCATCTGAGCCTTCCCACAGTCCATAAAAGGGACGGGGTCGAAGGTGATGACCTTCTACGGCTCAAATCAATGCAGAAAAGGGATAAGGAAGGGTTTATTCCATGTTTAAGGCAATGTGTCATGAGCATTGACTATTCATTCAAACCCTCCAGCATAGCAACCAAGAACACCTTTACATCAAGAAATACAGTGAACAATGAAAATTAAAGGAGCGCAGAGACGAAATATAAGCAAATAAAGGTTTGAAGAAATCATCAAAGGAGATAAAGAAAACACAAAAGATTATGAAGGCGAAAGTAAAATCAGGCCTGAAGAAGTTTTATGATTAAATCAAGAAGACTTAGGCCAGAATAGCCTCGAATACATCAAACAAGAGCAATTATGCACTCAGAATATCTAACTGACATCATTTGGGCCTACTTTCTATCCACAAAGTCAATCAACAGTTATTATGTTGTCAAAACCTCTTTTAACTATTAAGGCAGTTATTGTAAAGATGTGGGAGGTCTCAAAACCCATACTATCCACTTTACTTGTACCAGAAGAAAATACAGAACTGCAACAACCAAAAGACTTCTTTACAAAGACACTCTTTGGAGTTATTACCAGCCTGACAATTAAGCCTCAAAGTATACAAGAACTACTAGAATGGGCAAGAAATTAATGTAATATTTATGACATAGAATGGGCATTCAAATGTTTTTATCATCTGTTTTAATTAACCATTAATACCATCTCTGCCACCTCTCCTCCCCATTCACCTATAAATACTATTCGAACTCTCATTGTAAGGGTTGGCATTTGATGAATTCCGAAGTAATACATAGACTACTGCTTTGAAGAAGGATTGATGTTTTGAAGAAGTGTGGATGTCTTTGCTTTTCTGTTGATGAAGGAGGCTAGATCATTGGATCCCTGAGCCTGGTTTTGGTGAAGTATTCTATATTTTTTAATGTTATTTCCTATTTTTTGCTTTGTTCGATTATGCTTTGCTTGCAGTAGAGTAAAAATCTTAGGCTAAGAAATGTCTCCTAGAAGTACCTTAGGCCTATTTACTCTTCACTGCCTTTATGTTTTCATCTGCTGAAGGTTTTATTGAGTAGTTTGACTTCTTTTAAACCCTTAAGCTTGTTCATTTCAGAATATTTCAAATATTTTGTGTCAAGGTTCAATTATGGTTCACCCTGCCTGCTTGTTGCCTCTTGGAAGCTATTTCTGAAAACATCCTTCAAATGCTATTGTCTGTAGCTTGGCAGAGAGGATTTGTTCTGATCTTACCTTTTGTTTCTTGCTGAGATAGTCATATTTGAAGGTATTTATAATTGCAGTGTTAGATGCCTGGGTGTTCCCCCTTTCATGAATGCAACTAGTTGTGTTTCTTATATGTTTTCTAACTCCTTTAAGTGAAGCAATTAGAAGAAAAAGAGTGTTCCTCTTCTTCTTTGTCTTACTTGAAAGTTTGTCTTGTTTATGTTATCTGCATAAAGCATGTTGGTAGAATTCATGGTTAGCCCTAGCTATTGAATATTTCTTTATGTTTAGGTAGTGTTGCAAGTCCCCCAGTTGAAAGGTATACATGATTAAGGAGTCTTAACAGCCCTTACAGCTTTACTTTTCCTTCCAAATCCTTGATGTTCATCTCATCCCACCTATATGATCCCATAGATCCATTGACTAAGTTAGATTTTCCCTTTGATTCCCCAAATTCCTAAATCAGAATTGTTTATACTTCCACATGACTCCACTGCCCAATGGCTTGTAGATTTCCACACTCTATCTATGCTGCCTGAATCATCTATGTCCAGCCAACAAACAAAAAAATTTGCACTTCATAACTAGCCTAAAATCAACCTCTTAAAATCATCAAGCTATATCCTTACAAACATATTGAGAGATCCCTCTTTGAGAATAGGAGGGCTAGATCCTAGAGCTCTAAATTTTGGTTTGAATTTTGCCTTGTCATTTGGTTTTCCAATCAGCCAAATCACAGGACACCAACATTTTGGCGATCATGGTGGGACTTTGGAGGAGATTTATGAAGGTGAAATGATGGAGAAGTGGCATAGAAATAGTCTCTTTTATAACAACAGGGCTTCTTTTAGGATTTTTAAGTGAAGTTTATCAATGGAATGGATCTTTTTGGATATTGAACACAGTAGACTTCAAGAACTCACAGATTTGCTTCAAATTTGTTTCTTGAAGGCTAAAGACCTATTTTAGCCATATTTGAAAATGTCAAAATTATGGATGGCTGCTCCTTGGAGATGTCAAGAATCTCAGAGATTTATCTCTGGAATGTAGACCTGTGCTTTTCATTTTGACAACATTTTCTTCTTTGATCATACTGCTTGAAAAGATGATCAGCATTACATAATAACAAATCAATTTCTTCCCAGACAACTACCTACACAACCTACATTCCTAACATTTTTTCTTCATAAGGTGCACTTGGACTTGAAAACCTTTTAACATCAACATTTTATTCTTTTATTGAAAGTAGGAAACTAATATAAATCTACCCTTATAACTTCCATGAGTTCAGTTTAAACAGTTGAACTCATTAGCTTCTCTACCTAACTACTATCTGTCAAGATTAAGCTGTCTGACAGATCTTATTCTCTATATTCTAAAACAAAAATTTAAATACAAACAAACCAGGATTAAACTATTTGATTTGTTGTAAGACTATGGCATAAAAACAAGCTGCACATAGACTGAAATTTACGGAAAATTGAAACAAAATTGTGAAGGCTTAAGATCTGAAAATTACAAGCATCCTTATCTCTTTATTTCAGCTCTGTTTTTATCCTTTAGAGCTGTCTTCTTCTTCTTTACCTGGTTCAAGTTTTCAGCATGTTAGAACCAGTCTTCTTTGTATCTTTGGCTTAGGTTTTGATCTGATTAGAGCCATTTCTTTCTATCCTAATCTATTCTACTGATAAGCCAAGATTTCATTTTTTGGCAAATCTTCTTCACTAACCTATCAATAGTAAATTCAAATCTATCTAGTCATGATTAGGCTATATGACTAAATAGCAATGCTCTTTCAAGTAGTGGCATTTAGGCTTGCACACTTTCAAATTTTTCTTTTCTTTTTTGGTATGGGGCTGTACCTTTCTTCTTTTTCTAATCTTCCCTCTTTTTCTTTTCTATTTTTTTTGCATTTTTACAATTTTTCTTTCAAAGAAAAAAACAAAAAACTAACTAAATGCTCACAGGCTGAGCTTTATTGACATTCCTACCTACCCCAATCTAACTCTAAAATATTTACATGTTTAGCTGAAAAATTCTCTTTTCCAATACATCCAGTCAATCAGATGGTTCCATGACTGGACTTTTCTCATCTCTTTGAGCATGCAAATATAGTGCAGCCATTTGATTGCTAACAAAAATGAGTATAGCATCTAACCGCTTGTCAGAGATAACCATGGTATTCTTTGAATATGAGACTTTAAAATCAAGGTCACCATAGATGGTGACAACCTCTGCTGCGTTGGGCTTTTGCAAGGAATCAATGCTTGTGAATTTGAGTCCATCAGAACCTCCATGTATTCTAATATAGGATCAACAAAAATCTGATGTGGACTTTCTTCTTCTGGGCCTCCCATGACTGATTGATTGTCTGCATCCCAGACAACTTGGTTCACTACATCCCTAGTGTAGTCCATGAAAGTACCATCATCTTTTTCCTGCACATCAATAAGCAGTGAAATTTCTTCTTGTTGTGGGGGAGGGAGACTTTCAAAAAACGTTGTAGGGTCTCTGAATTGATATGATTGTTCTTGTGAATTCAACATTTCAATGTTAGTTTCATATCTTTCAACCACCAAGTCTAGGAAAATTTTCTTAATCTCAGGTTTAGCTTTATATTTTAAGCTAAGAAGGATAACATTTTTAAGGTCCTCACATTTAAGTTCTGCCAGGTCACTTGATATTACATAACGAAACTCTGCTATGAAACTTGAATGAATTTTTGCAAATTGTTCAGAGTCTTATATTAGTGGAGTGTTTTGGTCTTTGCTATGTTGGGATGTGGAGTGGCCACTATGTTGATTTTATACCGACAGAAAAGGAAAGTTAGCTAGATATGACAATCTTTAGAGGAAAACTAGTCTTTAACAAAGAAAACTTAATCCTCAAAGTTTCCTTGACTGAGTATGAGTGATGTTATGATAGAATGGGTTTCCCAGTGGAGTCTTTAGGTCTATTAAGAGTTGTGGAGTCGCCAGGTGGATGATTTCAAATGTTTTAAGATGAGTTGATATCCACCATCAACAATTTAATACCAATCCAAGGATTTTGTGGGTCTTCTGAGCTCTTAAGGATGTAAAAGATGTAATTCACTCAAAATTCCCTAGCAGAGTCGCCATTATGTTGGGGTCATGTGATTTGGTATATTGGCATACCGAATGACAAGGCATCATTAGAACCACTTTGGAATCCTAGGATTTATCCCTTCCGGATTCAAAGAGGGATATCTCTATATGTGTTTTAGAATGATATGCTTATAGGCTCATGATATTATATTAGGATAGTTATGAAGCACAAGGGATTTGTTTGTTTTTGGTTCGGGGTCATTAATTGAGAAGGTCATATGGAGTGAAGGAGGAAATAAGTAGAAGGATGTTTCAGCATGGGAAGATAGGTCAAGAAATAGTGCCAATCCATTAGGATATGGAGTCATAAAAGGGTTTACTTGCTCAACAACTATTCAAGGGTTTCCATAGGGAAAGTCATCTATATCAAAAGATCTCTTTAAGTTGAGTTTGTGGTATGAAACATTAAGAAGTGATGTGAAGGAAGTAAAGCTAATAACCAATTAAGAATCTATTAACTTCACTAAACAAGGAAAATCCTTTCAAAGTGACTATTTTAAAGCAAGCCAAAGGACAGGGAAAACCATAGACTTCTTTGGTCAATATGTTGGCAATATGATGCAGAGTGTTATCCTTGATGGCAACCTACTTGATAAAGTTGATGGAAACCTGTGTGATAAAGTTGTCCTTGATGGAAACTGTCTTGATGAATTGGGTAATAATGTAAATCTGATGTATACAGAGCAGCTCAGAAGTAACAGAGAAAGAATTTCCAGTAAGTTCCAGAATAATGATAAAAATGGTATGTCACAAAGCATACGTGGGTTTGTAAAGGCTAAGTAGCGTATGTATGCGGAAAAGTGCGTACCAAGTAGTGTATGCCTATTTGCGCTCTAAATTTACAAAACCAGGGAGCATTACCATGGTTTTGGCACACAGTATTGAGCGTTGTATGGTTTATTTGATTCCGTCCAAGAATACCATCGGAAGTGGTGTGGCTTTGGCCTATGGTATTAGTAAAAGCTAAATATATTTAAGGAGAAAGAAGATAATAGTGCAAGGTGTGCATGAGTAAGGATTGTTGATGAATAAATATCTCCAAGGAATATCTACATAAATGAAATCTGTTCTTAATTGATAGATCTGAATCTATGATGCACCCATGGATCAGAGGATGGTTCAAGATCTCTAGATCTGATGATGATGAATCTCTAAAATGATCTGCAGAAGAAGAAATGGTGAAGATCTGGCGCAAAGTCTGCTGAAGATATTGAAGAAATCTGGGTAAGTTTATAGATTTGATCTGTTTTGCAAAGTTTACATTTACAGATCTATACGCTAGTTTGTCTTGGCAAAAGCGCGTGTATACACGGGTTCTCTTAATGAAAAGCGTGTATAGGGTTTTTCTGAAGAATAAATTACACAGAAGTATGTTGGAAATATTGTCATTGATGGCAAAGGATGTGGCAAAGGAATTGGCATCTAAATGTAGCAGAAAAGAACAGAGGAAGAATGCAGTATGGAAAGGCATGGGCAACGAAGAAGAACAACAGAGGTGCAGAGAACAACGATCAGCAGGATTAGTAGCAAAGAATAGAGGAAGAATGCATTTACAGAGACAAGCAGTGAATTGAAGGAGAGTTGTCCAAAGACAGGGTTGATTTGAATTGACAGATATTAGAATCCCTGCGAAAGTTAATTCATGTATAAATATAATGTATGTATTCTGATGGAGGAGAAAGAAAATCTGTGTATGGTTGAGTTTCAGTGATACTCTGTTAGGTGGAAAATACCCAGAGAAATTGGGGTATTGATTGGTCCATTTCTCGTACGAAATTCCCTGCAACTCTGTGTGATGATCTATGGATAGATTCATGTTTTTGTATAAGATTTCGGGGTGCTAAGGCCACGGTACAGTGAGCTTCGAATGGGTTCTGTGTGTACAGGGCACATTATATATATATATATATAACATTAACATAATCACGGAGGAAGAACATTTAAATCAAAGTTATACGGATATTTGGGTACGGATCGATTGAACAGTTGATCACTGTTTAAAAACTGTGAGTGGATTTACGAAAGCGGATTGCCCATATCGCACTGCTTTTGCGGGATAAGCGGTATTCAAGAGATTGGCTCCAATTCCATAGAACGAGTGACATGCGTCCTGGAAAAACCGTCGTTGCTGCGCGCCATCGCACATTAACGTTCGGCATCGAAGGTCGAGCGATATGCATATGTGCCATTGATCTTGGAAGCTCGCGATCTAACGGTGATTGGGCGATGGACTTGCGCGAAGTTTATTTTGGTACGGTGGGGCGCATATGTGGGCCAGGGATCAAAGGTTTATTGAAATATTAAACTATTTGAAAGCATTGGATACTGTTTATAAAATCCGAAGGGTTAAACATAAGGGATTAAAACGTTGTAAATATATTTATTTATCAATTGATAAATAAATTAAAAAGAAATAAAAACCCTGTGGGACAAACTAATGGAATATTTTCAAAGGAATAACATTAGAGGTTAAATGGTTTTTGACTCTTGGTTTTAATAAAGGCGAAATATATATAAAGGGAAAAAGATGATTATTCGAAGAGTGCAGGCGTGAGAGTTGAAAAAGAAAATTCCTCTAAGGAATATCTGCATGAGCGAGCTATGTGCTTAACTAATAGATCTAAATCGATAATGCACCCATGAACGTATTGATTGAAAGATGATGAGCCTTAAGTCTAGTCAACAGAAGAAATGACAAAGAACTGGTGCAAGTCTGCTGAAGAACATATATGAATCCGGTTCGATTCAAGAAAAGCACATCTACATACAGGTTATTTTCATTAAACGTGCATATGGCAGTTAAGGTTTCAGAAGATTAAATTACATAGAAGTATACATGTGTTGGTGAATGCCCATCTTCTCTGAAATCTAGGTTATTCCTGATATTCTGGTTACAGTGGTCTCACTGTTTTGTTTGAAGTTTTGGGAAAAATGTGTTAGTTGATGATTAATTGAAGGGTTGCGTTAAAGCTGCTTGATCCAGTATAAAAATCGATGAAACATGTTCGACAATGGGTTTGAGGGTTGAAGCCTTCTGCCAGTAGAAGTTGGTGTTATGATCAGGGGGTTGTAGCTCCCTTCCAGGAGAGGCTCGTAAACGAGAGAAGGTTGTATCCTTCTGCAGGTGGGTGCCTGCGTGCTGGTATAATTCTGCACCAGCATATATTGTAAGAAGTTTTCTCTATAATAAATATTGAAGACTGATACTACAACAGCGGTGGTTTTCTCCTGAATTGGGTTTCCACCTTAAATCCTGGTGTTCATATGTATTGTTTATGTTTGATGGTTTGTTCTGCTTATCTGATGCAATGCTCTAAGTAATGACATTATAAGATATCTGGACATACATGTTGGATGCTCTACTGTAACATATGGTTTTAAGGGAAGAAAAGAATTTTTTTTCGGCCCTAAATACTGATTCACCCCTCCCCTCTCATTATTTTTCTTAACAATTGGTATCAGAGCAGTCCTTCTAAAAAATCTTAGCCGCTAGAAGGAAGATCAAGCAAGATGAGAAATCAAGATGGAATAGCATCTATCAGGCCTCTGCTCTTTAACAGAAACAATTTAATCTTCTGGAAAACAAGGATGAGATCCTATCTTCAGTCTCTGGGAGTAGAGGTATGGGCAATTGTTGAACAAGGATATCAATACCCAGCTGCAGTGCCAACAGATCCGATGGAAAGAAAGAATTATGAAACGAATGCAAAGGCGTTCAATGTTCTATTGGGAAGTCTAACTGAATCAGAATTTGTCAAAGTCATGCAGCTGAATACAACCAAGACAATATGGGACAAAATCATTCTAAGTTATGAAGGTGATGCAAAGGTAAAAAGTGCTAAACTCCAAACTCTCAGAATTCAATATGAGAATCTAAAAATGGATAATGAGGAGAGCATTGCCAATTTATTTTTACGCCTTGATGATATTGTAAATCGTATGAGAAATCTGGGAGAAACAATAACCGAATCTACCTTGGTTGAGAAAGTCTTAAGATCACTAACGACAAAATTTGGGTCAAAAGTTTCTGCCCTTGAAGAAAAATAGGATGTTCAAAACCTTACTGTGGTGCAACTTCATGGCATACTAACTGCATATGAAATGAGAAGAGGAGGACCTTCTGAAGTCAAAGAAGCAGTCTTTAGAACTTCTACAAAAGGGAAGGAAGTACAAAAAACAGAAGGATCGGGATATATCTCAGAAGAAGATGAGGTAAACTTTGTAAAGAAACTCCAACTTGGCACAGGACGGTTCAGAGGTAAGCTTCCTTTCAAATGTTTTGATTGTGGAAGAGTTGGTCATTATGCTGCTAAGTGTCCTTATAAAGAAACACATAAAAAGGGGAAGGAAGTAGAAAAAAGGAATAAGAATCGTTTTAGCACTAGAAAAAGTTACTATACTCATGAAGATAGTGATGGGTTATCTGATAGTGAGGAAGAATGTGAACCAGATCTTAGACTTCTCATGGCATTTGAAAAGGAATCTAGAGAAGAAAAAGATACTTTTGTGGATGCTTTAGAAGACAGTGATTTTCTTGATGAAAACAATAAACTCAAAATTTTCTTAGAAGAAAGTAAAATAATCATAGAAACTCTGAAAAATCAGCTTGAAGAAAAGGAGAAACACAATGAGAAATTAGAGTGTGAAGTAGTAAGTCTAAGAAAAGAACTTGAGAAAGTAAAAACTCTGAATCTTAGATTTGCTAAAGGATCTGAAACATTAGATGAGATTATCAAGGTACAATGTTCTCCTCTTATAAAGACAGGTCTTGGATATATTGGAGAATCTTCACAGGCTTCAGCACCAAATTATCTAAAATCAGTTACAGCTGGTTTACAACATGCTGCCACTCAGCAAGGGAATAAATAATCTTCACAAGTAAAGCATGATCATCTCAATTCAAAGAAAACTAACAGGAATGTCTTTCAAAGAAACACCAATCAACAAGTAAATTCATATAGAAGATTATATGATCGCAGAAATTTCTTCTTCAAAGGACAATGTTTCTCATGTCACAATTTTGGTCATAAATTCGTTCAATGTGTTGCATATAAAACCATCATGACAAGAGAAGCAAAGAAAGAAAGGATTGATATTGAAACAAAGAAGAATACTTATAACAACTTTTCTCCTCTTCAAAGTAAAGTTGAGTGTACTTATTGCAATAACTGGCCATGAAGAAGTGAATGCGAGGAGCAAAGGTTGACCAAAAGACATGTTCCTTCCAAAGCTCCAAGTATGGAAAAAGAATTACAGGTTGAAAATTTTGGCATAGCGTTATTTGCAGAAGGTGAAGAAAATCAATGGTACATTGATAGTGGATGCTCAAGACACATGACAGGTGACAAAAATAAACTTCTTGCATATAGTGCTCTAGAAAAAGAAAAGAATGTTACATTTGGAAATGATACTCCTGCGGTCATTAAGGGAAAAGGGTTTGTTTTTCTAAAAGAAAAGGTGAAAGCTAATGATGTCATGTATGTGGATGGATTAAAGCATAACCTGTTAAGTGTCAGTCAAATGCGTGATCAAGGCAGAAGTTGTCTTTAGTTCAAAGAATGTGGTAATGGTACGTGATCTTGATACAGGTAAAGCAATTATAAAATCAAAAAGAACTCCAAGCAACCTGTATGTATTGAAGAACTACAAAGAACAATGTTACTTGAGTAAATCTTCAGAAAACTGGCTATGGCATAGAAGGTTGGGGCATCTGAGCTTCTCTCAAATCAACAAAATCAAGCAGACTTAAAGTTTTTCTTGATCTTCCCAATATTACTCTACCTGAAAATATCATATGCAAATCTTGCCAATTCGGTAAGAAAACCAGAGTACAATTTAATGCCAAGGAAGGATCATCAAGTAAGCCTCTTGAACTCATTCATACTGACATATGTGGACCTATGAGGAAAAAGTCACCACGTAGTGAAGAATACTATATCTTATTCATTGATGATTTCTCTAGAATGTGTTGGATTGGGCTGCTTAAACACAAAGATGAAGCATTTGAGAAATTTCAGATCTTCAAAGCACTAGTTGAGAATGAATTAGATCTAAAAATCAAGTGTCTCAAATCTGATCGAGGAGGAGAATATACATCCAATGAATTCCTTGAATTTTGTGAACAACATGGCATAAAAAGACACTTCTCTGTAGCTGGCACTCCACAACAGAATGGCGTTGCAGAAAGAATGAACAGAACAGTTCAACAAATGGCTAGAGCTATGCTTGATGATTCCAGAACACCTGACACATTTTGGGGAGAAGAAGCACATACAGCAGTAAACATTCTCAACAAAGCACATGTTCGTGTAAATAATGATAAAACCACATATGAACTCTGGTATGGTAATCCTCCCACTATAAAGCATTTTATAATTTTTGGAAGCAAATGTTTTATCAAAAATAATGATGAAAAACTTGGCAAGTTTGAACCCAGAGCAGATGAAGGAATATTTCTTGGTTACTCCTCTAGGAGTAGGGCATATAAATGTTACAATAAAAGACTTTGGAAGATTGTTGAATGTATAGATGTTGTTATTGATGAGTCTCCAGCAGCTCCAAAAGAAGAAAAACAAACAACATATGAAGACGATGATGATGACATATATCCCTCTACATCAAATAGTAATGATATAAACAGTGAACCCAATGAAGAACCCGAAGATGATATGTTTGAAAAGGCTCCATCCAGATATGTTCAAAAGAATCATCCAGAATCTCAAATTTTGGGAGAAAAGGGATCAGGTGTACAAACAAGAAGGACTCTTATGGGATCTTCTAGCAATCTGGCATTTTTTTCCACTATTGAACCTCACAGTGTTATTCAAGCTAGCAAAGATGATTGTTGGATCCAAGCCATGAATGAAGAGCTTGATCAAATTGAAAAGAATCACACTTGGGAATTAGTACCAAGACCTCATGACAAAAATGTCATTAGAACTAAATGGATATTCAAAAACAAGTTAAATGAGAATGGGGATGTTGTAAGAAATAAAGCTATATTTGTTTTCAAGGGGTATGCTCAAAAAGAAGGTATAGAATTTGAAAAAACTTTTGCTCCTGTAGCCAGAATTGAAGCCATAAGAATGTTTCTTGCTTTTTCAAGCTTCCAACAAATCAAAGTTTATCAAATGGATGTTAAATCTGCTTTTCTCAATGGTGACCTAGAAGAAGAAGTTTATATAGAAAAACCAGAAGGATTCATTTTGGGAAACGATGAAAAACTTGTTTGTAGACTTAAAAAGGCTCTACATGGTCTCAAACAAGCTCCAAGGGCATGGTACTATCGTCTTGAAAAATATCTCCATCAACAAGGTTTTTCAAAGGGGTCTGCTGATAGCAACTTATACACAAAAACTGAAAATGACAAACTATTGATTGTGGTTGTATATGTTGATGATATCATTTTTGGAAGTAATGAAGAGTCTATGAGTCAGAAATTTGCTTCTGATATGAAGCAAGAATTTGAAATGTATTTACTTGGGGAACTAACATTCTTTCTTGGCTTGCAAGTGCAACAAGCAACAGATGGCATATTCTTATCACAAGCAAAATACCTCAAGCAAATCCTGAAGAAGTATGGCATGGAAGACTGCAAACCTGTAAGTACACCAATGATAACCGGATGTAATCTCAGTTCTAATGATGATTCCCCCACGGTGAATCAACCTAAATATAGATCTATGATAGGAAGTCTACTTTATCTCACTAGGACAAGACCAGACATCATGCATGCAGTTGGGATTGTTGGACGATTCCAAGCTAATCCAAAAGAGTCTCATCTTCAGGCTGTGAAAAGAATATTCAAATATCTACAAGAAACTCAAGACTTTGGACTATGGTATCCAAAGAATGTTGATCTTACTCTTCATGCATACACTGATGCAGATTGGGTTGGAAGTGTTGATGATCGAAAAAGCACTAGTGGTGGTGCATTCTTTATGGGGCCCCGGTTAGTATCTTGGTTCAGCAAGAAGCAAAGCTCCATTGCCTTATCTACAGCAGAAGCTGAAAATGTGGCTGCAGCATCATGTTGCACTCAACTTCTTTGGATGATGCAAACCCTACAAGACTTTCAAATCAAATGTTCATCCCCTATCTCCATTATGTGTGATAATACAAGTTCCATCAGTATCTCAAAGAATCCTGTTATGCATTCCAAGACAAAGCACATTCCCATCAAGTATCACTTCTTACGTGAACAAGTGCTTGAACAAAAGGTGAAATTGGAGTATGTTTCCTCCAAAGAACAAGTTGCTGATATATTTACCAAACCTCTACCCAGGGAAGTGTTCGAATATCTCAGACAAAAACTGGGAGTAGTCTCTTCCATGCAGAGGAACAGGCCTACTTAAATACAAAAGATTAAATTGGTTGTGAGGTGCTGCTGGGCATCTCTAAATGCACAGGCTAAGGGGGAGCATTGGTCATATGAAAAGGATGCATTGTTGGCATTTATAAGTCATCTTGTTATTTTATGAAGATGCAGCATGATCTCAGGGGGAGCATGGTATTGTCAACTCTTTGCCATTGATGTCAAAGGGGGAGGAAAAGCAAAGCAACAAAGGGTTCTTATAAGACTTTCAGAGGATGAGTATTGCCATCAATTCCAAAGGGGGAGATTGTTGGAAATATTGTCATTGATGGCAAAGGATGTGGCAAAGGAATTGGCATCTAAATGTAGCAGAAAAGAACAAAGGAATAATGCAGTATGCAAAGGCATGGGCATCGAAGAAGAACAACAGAGGTGCAGAGAACAACGATTAGCAGGATCAGTAGCAAAGAACAGAGGAAAAATGCATTTACAAAGACAAGCAATGAATTGAAGGAGAGTTGTCCAAAGACAGGGTTGATTTGAATTGACAGATATTAGAATCCCTGCGGAAGTTAATTCATGTATAAATATAATGTATGTATTCTGATGGAGGAGAAAGAAAATCTGTGTATGGTTGAGTTTCAGTGATACTCTGTTAGGTGGAAAACACCCAGAGCAATTGGGGTATTGATTGGTCCATTTCTCGTACAAAATTCCCTGCAACTCTGTGTGATGATCTATGGATAGATTCGTGTTTTTGTATAAGATTTCGGGGTGCTAAGGCCACGGTACAGTGAGCTTCGAACGGGTTCTGTGTGTACAGGGCACATTATATATATATATATATATATATATATATATATATATAACATTAACATAATCACGGAGGAAGAAAATTTAAATCAAAGTTATACGGATCTTTGGGTACGGAGCAATTGGACGATTGATCACTGTTTAAAAACTGCGAGTGTATTTGCGAAAGTGGATTGCCCATATTGCACTGCTTTTGCGGGATAAGCGGTATTCAAGAGATTGGCTCCAATTCCATAGAACGAGTGACACGTGTCCTGGAAAAACCGTCGTTGCTGCGCGCCATCGCACGTTAACGTTCGGCATCGGAGGTCGAGCGATATGCATATGTGTCGTTGATCTTGGAAGCTCGCGATCTAAAGGTGATCGGGCGATGGACTTGCGCGAAGTTTATTTTGGTACGATGGGGCGCATATGTGGGCCAGGGGTCAAAGGTTTATTGAAATATTAAACTATTTGAAAGCGTTGGATATTGTTTATAAAATCCGAAGGGTTAAACATAAGGGATTAAAACGTTGTAAATATATTTATTTATCAATTGATAAATAAATTAAAAAGAAATAAAAACCCCGTGGGACAAACTAATGGAATATTGTCAAAGTAATACCATTAGAGGTTAAATGGTTTTTGACTCTTGGTTTTAATAAAGGCGAAATATATATAAAGGGAAAAAGATGATTATTCGAAGAGTGCAGGCGTGAGGGTTGAAAAAGAAAATTCCTCTAAGGAATATCTGCATGAGCGAGATACGTGCTTAACTGATAGATCTAAATTGATAATACACCCATGAACGTATTGATCGAAAGATGATGAGCCTTAAGTCTAGTCAACAAAAGAAATGACAAAGAACTAGCGCAAGTCTGCTGAAGAACATATATGAATCCGGTTCGATTCAGGAAAAGCACGTCCACATATAGGTTATTTTCATTAAACATGCATATGGCAGTTAAGGTTTCAGAAGATTAAATTACATAGAAGTATACACGTGTTGGTGAATGCCCATATTCTCTGAATTCTGGGTTATTCCTGATATTCTGGTTACAGTGGTCTCACTGTTCCATTTGAGGTTTTGGGCAAAATGTGTTAGTTGATGATTAATTGAAGGGTTGCGTTAAAGCTACTTGATCTAGTATAAAAATCGATGAAACATGTTCGACAGTGGGTTTGAGGGTTGAAGCCTTCTGCCAGTAGAAGCTGGTGTTATGATCAGGGGGTTGTAGCTCCCTTCCAGGAGAGGCTGGTAAATGAGAGAAGGTTGTAGCCTTCTACAGGTGGGTGCCTGCGTGCTGGTATAAGTCTGCACCAGCATATATTGTAAGAAGTTTTCTCTATAATAAGTATTGAATACTGATACTACAGCAGCGGTGGTTTTCTCCCGAATTGGGTTTCCACCTTAAATCCTGGTGTTCATATGTATTGTTTATGTTTGATGGTTTGTTCTGCTTATCTGATGCAATGCTCTAAGTAATGACATTATAAGATATCTGGACATACATGTTGGATGTTGTACTATAACATATGGTTTTAAGGGAAGAAAAGAAAAATTGTTCAGCCCTAAATACTGATTCACCCCTCCCCTCTTGGTATTTTTCTTAACAAAGTATACGCGGGTTGGTGTGCAGGAAAGCGCATATGTACGCGGCTTCAGTAAAGCAAAGTAGTGTATGCCTTTTGAATTAATGAAAGATCAGGGTTGATTTTGTATCTGCATATCTATTTTGAAGTCTGGCTTATTTCTGATATTCTGGTTACAATGGTATCACTGTTATGTTTGAAGTATTGGGCAAAGTACGCTTGTTGATGTTATGTAAAGGTTTGTGTGGAAGATATTTGATCCAGTATGAAAATTGATGAAACGTGGTCTACAGTGGGTCTGAAGGTTGAAGCCTTCAGTATGGAAGTAGAAGCTTTCAGCCAGTAGAAGCTGGTGTTGGATTCAGGGAGTCAAAGCTCCCTTCCAGGAAAGGCTGGTAAACGAGAGCAGGGGGGGTAGTAGCTCCCTTCCATGAGAGGCTGGTAAACGAGAGAAGGTTGTAGCCTTCTGTAGGTGGGTGCCTGCATGCTGGTATGAGTCTGCGCCAGTGCATGGTTGTAAGAAGTTTTCTTTATAATAAATATTGAAGACAGAGACGACGACAGCGGTGGTTTTTCTCATGAATTGGTTTTCCACCTTAAATCCTGGTGTTCATGTGTGATGAATTATTCTGTTCTTACTGCACATGTTTACTGCTTACTAAACATCTAATGAATGAATGATGCAATGATCTAAGTAAATAATTAACTGCATAATGAGATCTCTGGTAATACGCGAGTTTTATTAAGGATATTTGCGTGTATACGCGAGTTGGGTTCAGTAAAGTAGCGTATGGGTTTTAGAGAAAGAAAAAGTAAATGTTTTTTAGAAAACACTAAATACTGATTCACCCCCCCCCCCCTCTTAGTATTTTTCCCAACAATTGGTATCAGAGCTGGTCCTTCTGAAAAATCTTAGCCGCTAGAAGGAAGATCAAGCAAGATGAGCAATCAAGATGGAACAACATCTATCAGGCCTCCGCTCTTTAACGGAAACAATTTAATCTTCTGGAAAACAAGGATAATTTTATGGATGCTCTAGAAGACAATGATTTTCTTGATGAAAACAATCAACTCAAAATATTCTTAGAAGAAAGTAAAATAACCATAGAGACTCTGAAAAACCAGCTTGAAGAAAAGGAGAAACACAATGAGAAATTAGAGTGTGAAATAGTAAGTCTAAGAAAAGAACTTGAGAAAGTAAAGACTCTGAATTTTAGATTTGCTAAAGGATCTAAAACCTTAGATGAGATTATCAAGGTACAACGTTCTCCTCTTATAAATACAGGTCTTGGATATATCGGAGAATCTTCTCAGGCTTCAGCACCAAATTATCTAAAAGCAGCTACAGCTGGTATACATCATTCTGCCACTCAGCAAGGGAATAAAGAATCTTTACAGGTAAAGCATGATCATCTCAATTAAAAGAACACTAACAGGAATATATTTTAAAGAAACACCAATCAACAGGTAAATTCAAGTAGAATATTTCATAATCGCAGAAATTTCTTCTTCAATGGACAATGTTTCTCATGTCACAATTTTGGTCATAAAGTTGTTCAATGTGTTGCATATAAAACCATCATGACAAGAGAAGCAAAAAAGAAAAGGATTGATATTGGAACAAAGAAGAATACCTATAACAACTTTTCTCCTCTTCAAAATGAAGTTGAATGTGCTTATTGCAATAACTTTGGCCATGAAGAATCTGAATGCAGGAGCAAAGTCCAGCCAAAAGAGCATTTTCCTTCAAACACCAAAGTGTGGAAAAAGAAGGAATTACAGGTTGAAAATTATGGCATAGCTTTATTTGCAGAAGGTGAAGAAAATCAATGGTATATTGATAGTGGATGCTCAAAACACATGACAGGTGACAAAAACAAACTTCTTGCATATAGTGCTCTAGAAAAAGAAAAGAATGTTACATTTGGAAATGATACTCCTGCAGTCATTAAGGGAAAAGGGTCTGTTTTTCTAAAAGAAAAGGTGAAAGCTAATGAAGTCATGTATGTGGATGGATTAAAGCATAAGTTGTTAAGTGTAAGTCAAATGTGTGATAAAGGAACTGAAGTTGTCTTTAGTTCAAAAGAATGTGTGGTACGTGATCTTGATACAGGTAAAACAATTATAAAAGGAAAAAGAACTCCAAGCAACCTGTATGTATTGAAGAACTGCAAGAAACAATGTTACTTGAGTAAATCTTCAGAAAAATGGCTATGGCATAGAAGGTTGGGGCATTTGAGCTTCTCTCAAATCATCAAATCAAACAGACTTAAAGTTGTTCGTGATCTTCCCAATATTACTCTACCCGAAAATATCATATGCAAGTCTTGCCAATTTGGTAAGCAAACCAGAGTTTAGTTTAATGCCAAGGAAGGATCATCAAGTAAGCCTCTTGAACTCATTCATACTGACATATGTGGACCTGTGAGGAAAAATTCACCACGTGGTGAACAATACTATATCTTATTTATTGATGATTTCTCTAGAATGTGTTGGATTGGGTTGATTAAAAACAAAGATGAAGCATTTGAGAAATTTTAGATCTTCAAACTTCTAGTTGAAAATGAATTAGATCTAAAAATCAAGTGTCTTAGATCTGATCGAGGAGGAGAATATAAATTAGATGAATTCCTTGAATTTTTTGAACAACATGGCATAAAAAGACAGTTTACTGTAGCGGGAACTCCACAAAAAAATGGTGTAGCAGAAAGAATGAATAGAACAGTTCAACAAATGGCTAGATCTATGCTTGATGATTCCAGAACACCTGACACATTTTGGGGAGAAGCAGCGCATACAGCGGTAAATATTCTTAACAAGGCACATGTTCGTGTAAATAGCGACAAAACTCCATATGAACTCTGGTATGGTAATCCTCCCACTGTGAAGCATTTTAGAGTTTTTGGAAGAAAATTCTTTATCAAAAATAATGATGAAAAACTTGGCAAGTTTGAACCTAGAGCAGATGAAGGAATACTTCTTGGTTACTCCTCTAGGAGTAGAGCATATAAATGTTACAATAAAATACTTTGGAAGATCGTTGAATGTATTGATGTTGTTATTCATGAGTCTCCTGCAGCTCCAAAAGAAGAAAAACAAACAACAGATGAAGACAATTATGACGTATATCCGTCTACATCAAATAGAAATGATATAGACAGTAGACCCAATGAAGAACCCGAAAATGATTTTTCTGGAAAAGCTCCATCCAGATATGTTCAAAAGAATCATCCAGAATCTCAAATTTTGGGAGACAAGGGATCAGGTGTACAAACAAGAACGACTTTTGTGGGATCTTCTAGCTATTTGGCATTTCTATCCACTATTGAACCACACAATTTCAATCAAGCTAGCAAAGATGAATGTTGGATTCAAGCCATGAATGAAGAGCTTGATAAAATTGAAAAGAATCACACTTGGGAATTAGTACCAAGACCTCATGACAAAAATGTCATTGGAACTAAATGGATATTCAAAAACAAGTTAAATGAGAATGGGGATGTTATAAGAAATAAAGCTAGACTTGTTTGCAAGGGGTATTCTCAACAAGAAGGTATAGACTTTGAAGAAACTTTTGCTCTTGTAGCTAGAATTGAAGCCATAAGAATGTTTCTTGCCTTTTCAAGCTTCCAACAAATCAAAGTTTATCAAATGGATGTTAAATCTGCTTTTCTCAATGGTGATTTAGAAGAAGAAGTTTATATAGAACAAACAGAAGGATTTATTTTGGGAAATGATGAAAATCTTGTTTGTAGACTCAAAAAGGCTCTATATGGTCTCAAACAAGCTCCAAGGGTATGGTATTATCGTCTTGACAAATATCTTCATCAACAAGGATTTTCAAAGGGGTCTGCTGATAGCAACTTATACACAAAAACTGAAAATGATAAACTATTGATTGTGGTTGTATATGTTGATGATATCATTTTTAGAAGTAATGAAGAGTCTATGAGTCAGAAATTTGCTTCTGTTATGCAGCAAGAATTTGAAATGTCTTTACTTGGGGAACTAACATTCTTTCTTGGCTTGCAAGTGCAACAAGAAACATATGGCATATTCTTATCACAAGCAAAGTATCTTAAGCAAATTTTGAAGAAGTATGGCATGGAAGATTTCAAACCTGTAAGTACACCAATGGTAACCGGATGTAATCTCAGTTCTAATGATGACTCCCCCACGGTGAATCAACCAAAATACAGATCTATGATAGGAAGTCTAATGTATCTCATTGGGACTAGACCAGACATTATGCATGCAGTTGGGATTGTTGGACGATTCCAAGCTAATCCAAAAGAGTCTCACCTTCAGGCTGTCAAAATAATATTCAAATATCTACAAGGAAATCAAGACTTTGGACTATGGTATCCAAAGAATGCTGATCTTACTCTTCATGCTTACACTAATGCAGATTGGGATGGAAATGTTGATGATCGGAAAAGCACTAGTGGTGGTGCATTCTATATGGGGCCCTGATTAGTATCTTGGTTCAGCAAGAAGCAAAAATCTATTGCCTTATCTACAGCAGAAGCATAATATGTGGATGCCGCATCATGTTGCACTCAACTTCTTTGGATGATGCAAACCTTACAAGACTTTCAAATCAAATGTTCACCTCCTATATCCATTCTGTGTGATAATACAAGTTCCATCAGTATCTCAAAGAATCCTGTTATGCATTCCAAGACCAAGCACATTCCCATCAAGTATCACTTCTTACGTGAACAAGTGCTTGAACAAAAGGTGAAGTTGGAGTATGTTCCCTCCAAAGAACAAGTTGCCGATATATTTACCAAACCTCTACCCAGGGAAGCGTTCGAATATCCTGCATGGTAAGCCGGGGTAGTCTCTCGTCATGCATGATCATATCCGCTAAATTCAAGATTAAATCGATATGCGTGGATTTCCTAAATTGTCGCTCATGTATATGTTTAGCTTATACAATGCAAAAACGATGGGTGGTTGTTGACAAAGTTTTTCTGGGTCAACATTCTTCAGCACAACTGTGGTGCTGTAGGGTATCTATGGTGATGTTTCAACTCTCATATTTCTATTTCATTCTCTGGTATTTGATGAAGATGCCTTGATTTTTTGCTGTTGAAAGTGTTCAGGATGCACAAGCTAAGGGGGAGATGAAGGAATGAAATTTTTCTGTACTAAAGTCGTAGAAGCATATGTTAAAATGGCTCAAGAACAGGAGAATAGGTTCAGGGGGAGCATTAGCCTTGCTGAGAATAATGCATTGTTGGCATTATGATGGTTCTAAAATATGATCTCTCTCTCGAGGTATTTTTGGTATTTGTGACAAAAGGTCATATTTGTAATTTGATGAAAAGGTCATGTTGAGACCTATGATGTAAAATTGTAATATTCAGTCATGTAAGGACTTGATCAAATTTGTAAATCCACTTGGTTGGATCATTGATGTAAGTATGAAGTCCTTAGTGATAGGAAAGGTCATAGATTCATGTACTTCGTTAAAAAAAAATATATGATTTAAGATTCAGCATGAACTCAAGGGGAGCATGGTAACTTCAGATCCACAAGAGCTCTTCTTTCTTCAAGAGAAGAAAAACCTTGTTTTGGTTTTGATCCGCCCTTCGCCCTTGATGTCAAAGGGGGAGAGTCTCATGGTGTTTGAATAATGGTTATAATCAATGTATCTATCTGTTGTGGTGATCAAACACCATCATATTTGCCATAAAATCCAAAGGGGGAGATTGTTGGCAATATGATGCAGAGTGTTGTCCTTGATGGCAACCTACTTGATAAAGTTGATGGCAACCTGTGTGATAAATTTGTCCTTGATGGAAACTATCTTGATGAATTGGGTAATAATGTAAATCTGATGTATCTATAGAGCAGCTCAGAAGTAACAGAGAAAGAATTTCCAGTGAGTGCCAGAATAATGATAAAAATGGTATGTCACAAAGCATACGTGGGTTTGTAAAGGCTAAGTAGCGTATGTACACATAAAAGTACGTACCAAGTAGCGTATGCCTATTTGCGCTCTAAATTTACAAAACTAGGGGGCATTACCATGGTTTTGGCACACAGTATTGAGCGCTGTATGGTTTATTTGATTCCGTCCAAGAATAATACCATCGGAAGTGGTGTGGCTTTGGCCCATGGTATTGGTAAAAGCTAAATATATTTAAGGAGAAAGAAGATAATAGTGCAAGGTGTGCATGAGTAAGGGTTGTTGATGAATAAATATCTCCAAGGAATATCTGCATAAATGAACTATGTTCTTAATTGATAGATCTGAATCTATGATGCACCCATGGATCAAAGGATGGTTCAAGATCTCTAGATCTGATGATGATGAATCTCTAAAATGATTTGCAGAAGAGGAAATGGTGAAGATCTGGCGCAAAGTCTACTGAAGATAATGAAGAAATCTGGGTAAGTGTATAGATCTGATCTGTTTTGCAAAGTTTTCATTTACAGATCTATACGCTAGTTTGTCTCGGCAAAAGCACGTGTATATGCGGGTTCTCTTAATGAAAAGCGCATATAGGGTTTTTCTGAAGAATAAATTACACATAAGTATATGCGGGTTGTTGTGCAGGAAAGCGCGTATAAACGCGGCTTCAGTAAAGAAAAGTAGCGTATGCCTTTTGAATTAATGAAAGATCAGGGTTGAGTTTGTATTTGCATATCTATTCTGAAGTCTGGGTTATTTCTGATATTCTCGTTACAGTGGTATCACTGTTCTATTTGAAGAATTGGGCAAAGTATGCTTGTTGATGTTATGTAAAGGGTTGTGTGGAAGCTGTTTGATCCAGTATGAAAATTGATGAAATGTGGTATGCAGTGCGTCTGAAGGTTGAAGCCTTCAGTATGGAAGTAGAAGCTTTCAGCTAGTAGAAGTTGGTGTTGGATTCAGGGAGTCAAAGCTCCCTTCCAGGAAAGGCTGGTAAACGAGAGCAGGGGGGGTAGTAGCTCCCTTCCAGGAGAGGCTGGTAAACGAGAGAAGGTTGTAGCCTTCTGCAGGTCAGTGCCTATGTGCTGGTATGAGTCTACGCTAGTGCATGGTTGTAAGAAGTTTTCTTTATAATAAATATTGAAGACAGAAACGACGGTAGCGGTGGTTTTTCTCCCGAATTGGGTTTCCACCTTAAATCCTGGTGTTCATGTGTGTTGCTTATGTGTGATGACTTATTTTGTTCTTACTGCACATGTTTACTACTTACTAAACATCTAATGAATGAATGATGCAATGATCTAAGTAAAGAATTAACTGCATAATGAGATCTCTGGTAATACGCGAGTTTTATTAAGGATATCTGCGTGTATACGCGAGTTGGGTTCAGTAAAGTAGCGTATGGGTTTTAGAGAAAGAAAAATTAAATGTTTTTCAGACAACACTAAATACTTATTCACTCCCCCCTCTCAGTATTTTTCCCAACAATACTCCTACTAAAGTCAGCTTATTAGACAAACAATTTAGTAATCCTCTTGACTACCTTCAGAAAGTAGAAAAACATTAAAGATAAACATAGAGAGTAGCCTAAGATCAAGTAAGAACTTTGAACCTATCCTGCTTTCAGCATACTCTTAAGGGAAATCTTCAAAAAATTTGTTTAAGACTAAACAAGGGACAGGGCTAACCATAAACTTCCTTGATTAGGACTCTACTTAGCATGCAGTGAAAATATCATTTAAGAACGACATCTCAAGTTTTACTCAGCAAGACATGGGCTCACCAACATTCCTTGACTGGTTATACTGTATTGAAATCATTCCCAAAGCAACAATTGGAAGAAAACATAGAGATAAAGTTTATCAGGTAGAAATAGGGTACTTTTCAGTAAATCCTACTCTAAATTTTCTCTTCTTTATCAGAGAAAATGGACAGTATGGAAACATAAGGAGCATAACAATTACAATAAAAAAAACATCACCAATAATATGGACCAGGATCCTATGAATCTTCTTGTTTATTTGATGTGCAAGACCAGTCACATACTTTAAGTCTAATGGCTTTCTACAGTCAAATACTTCTCTTCCCAGCCTAATATATTACAACTACTCAGCTACTTCCACTTAATAACAGTTCAAACAATCAATAAATTTCCAACCCTTTACAATGAAACTTCAAAGAGTATTTATAGGTGAATAAGGAGGAGTGGTGGGAGAGATGATCTTAATGATCAATTAAGAAATAGGAGAAGTGCATCAAATGCTTCACTCTTCTCAATAAACATTGCATTAACTGTTTAGACCATTTAGTAGTTTTTTTTTACTTTTAGGCAGATCTGGTAGGATGGTAATAACTCCAAAGTACGTCTCTTATGAGATATTTTCTGAATGTAGTAACTCTTTTTTGGCTTCTGGGACAAGTTAGGTGAAAGAGTGGGTTTTGGGGCTTTCCCATGCCTTTATAATAACTGCCCTGACAATTTTTAAAGAGGTTCAGTCATCCGGATGGCTGTCAAGGTGTCTTTGAAGGGAAAGTAGGCTATAGGTGTCCTTTTCTTGATCTCTAGAGATTTAATTGCCCTGATGATCTAACATTTCAAGGCTTCTTTATTGATCTGTTTGATTTTGTCACTTTAAACTGAATTAGCCTTTGATTATGCTTTAAGGCCTTCTTAAATAATCTTTAGTCTTTGTCTTTTCTGCTGAATATTTTGACTTTAATTGATTTCTCTTCAACTGCGCTTTATCCTTGAAAATTAGTGGTTAAGTCCTTGATCTTCAGGCTTTGACTTAACCTTTAATCCTTAATTTCTTTAATTTCCACTATTCTTCATTGATCTTTGATGTTTGTTGGTAGGTGTCTCTTTCTATGCTAGAGGGTCTTATCAGATTAACCAATTTTCATAACGCATTTTCCAAACCGTTGAATCTAACCCTGGGTCCCTTTTCTGCATGAAACTGGGCCTAAGGATCGTCATCCTAGGCTCTGCAACTTTGACTTTGTTGTGGGAGGGCCTATTCGTGGGGTGGCTGCCATTAAACCTGCAATAAAACATCAAACAATTATATAAACCTACTTTCTTTGGATTTAACTGCTTTCAGAGGCGTTGGGATGGTGGAGGAGCAGTGTAGAGGCAGGAGAACATGCTGAGAAGGGTCCCATGGAGGAGAGGTGAAGAACCTGGGTTAAAATTTGAATTATGGAGTGAAAATATGTGAAAGTGGTTTCAGGAATACCAGAGGTGGTATTCGCGCACGGGGTAGGCGGTAAGTGGTATTGGCTTGAATGTACGTGATATGGCTTGGTGGCTGATGCGTGTCCCACCAAAACCACTTGTTTCACGTCGAAAATGCGCGATCAATTCATCTGATGATTTGAGCGTGAAATAGCACGCAGATCGTTCGATCTGGGGGAGCCAGATCAACGACGAGGAATGGGTGTGATCACGAAAAATATGCGCAGTCAGATGGATGGTTGGGACCAGTCAGTGACGTCGTCTATTTTGTCGGGAAGTGGAAGGTTAAAATAGACAGGGTTTGGAAATGAGGATAAGTGGTAACCGTTGGATCAGCAAGATCGATGGTTAAGATTGTATCGGGGAAAAAATGAAAATAACGGAGAAAAGATAAGGGAAGGGGGTTTTAAGTGAAAGCGGTCAAGGACTCAGCGCTCGGTTATAGGGCTTGGTCACATGGGGAAAAGGTTGAAAACTTAAGCCCGTAGGGGCTTAAAGCCTGATATGGTCACTAGTGCAGAAATAGGCTTAAAAAGTAGGTTTTTAAACCTTCTTAAGTATTTCGATAGGTTACAAAAAAGGGTTTTAAACCATAATAAAGAGTCTTATAAGGTTTAAAGGGGTTTTCTTTTTAGGAAATTAAGGGTAAATAAGGGAAAATGGGGGGTTTTTGCAGAGGGATTTGTAACATGGATAATGAGTGAAAAATGGAGGAACTTTGGAGGAGATTTATGAAGGTGAAATGATGGAGAAGTTGCCTGGAAACAATCTCTTTTATAACAATAGGGCTTCTTTGAGGATTTTTAAGTGAAATTTATCAATGGAATGGATCTTTTTGGATATTGAACACGATATACATCAAGAACTCACATATTTGATTCAAATTTGTTTCTTGAAGGCTAAAAACTTGTTTTAGCCATCTTTGAATATGTCAAAATTATGGATGGCTAACAGTGGCTCCACTTGGGGATGGCAGCTCCTTGGAGATGTCAATAACCTCAAAGATTTATCTCTGGAATGTAGACCTATGCTTTGCATTTTGACAGCCTTTTCTTCTTTGATCATGCTGCTTGAAAATATGATTTTCATTACATCATAACAAATCAATTTATTCCCAGACAACTACCTACACAACCTACTTTCCTAATATTTTTTCTTCATAAGGTGCACTTGGACTTGCAAACCTTTTGACATCAACATTTTATTCTTTTATTGAAAGTAGGAAACTAGTCTAAATCTACCCTTATAACTTCCATGAGTTCAGTTTAAACAGTTGAACTCATTAGCTTCTCTATCTAACTACTATCTGTCAGGATTAAGCTGTCTGATAGATCTTATTCTCTATATTCTAAAACATAAATTTAAATACAGACAAACCAGGATTAAACTATCTGATTTGCTGTAAGACTATGGCATAAAAACAAGCTGCACATAGACTAAAATTTACAGAAAATTGAAACAAAATTGTGAAGGCTTAAGATCTGAAAATTACGAGCATCCTTCTTTCTTTCTTTCAGCTCTAGTTTTGATCCTTTAGAGCTATCTTCTTCTTCTTTACCTGGTTCTAGTTTTCAGCATGTTAGAACCAGTCTTCTTTGTATCTTTGGCTCAGGTTCTGATTTGATTAGAGCCATTTCTTTCTATCCTAATCTATTCTATTGATAAGCCAAGATTTCATTGTTTGGAAAATCTTCTTCACTAACCTATCAGCAGTAAATTGAAATCTATCTAGTCATGATTAGGCTATATGACTAAATAACAATTCTCTTTCAAGTAGTGGCATTTAGGCTTGCACACTTTTAGATTTTTCTTTTCTTTTTTGGTATGGGGCTGTACCTTTCTTCTTTTTCTAATCTGCCCTCTTTTTCTTTTCTATTGTTTTTGTATTTTTTCAATTTTTCTTTCAAAGCAAAAAACAAAAAACTAACTAAATGCTCACAGGCTGAGCTTTATTGACATTCCTACCTACCCTAATCTAACTCTGAAATATTTACATGTTTAGCTGACAAATTCTCTTTTCCAATACATCTAGTCAATCAGATGGTTCCATGACTGGTCTTTGCTCATCTCTTTGAGCATGCAAATATAGTGCAGCCATTTGATTGGTAACAAAAATGAGTAGAACATCTGACCGCTTGTCAGAGATAACCATGGTATTCTTTGAATATGAGACTTTAAAATCAAGGTCACCATAGATGGTGACAGCCTCTGCTACGTTGGGCTTTTTCAAGGAATCCATGCTTGTGAATTTGAGTCCATCAGAACCTCCATGTATTCTAATATAGGATCAACAAAAATCTGATGTGGACTTTCTTCTTCTGGGCCTCCCATGACTGATTGATTGTATGCATCCCAGAAAACTTGGTTCACTGCATCCCTAGTGTAATCCATGAAAGCACCATCATCTTTTTCCTGCACATCAATAAGCAGTGAAATTTCTTCTTGTTGTGGGGGAGGGAGACTTTCAAAAAACGTTGTAGGGTCTCTGAATTGATATGATTGTTCTTGTGAATTCAGCATTTCAATGTTAGTTTCATATCTTTCAACCACCAAGTCTAGGAAAATTTTCTTAATCTCACATTTAACTTTGAATTTTGAGCTAAGAAGGATAACCTTTGGAAGGTCCTCACATTCAAGTTCTGCCAAGTCACTTGATATTACATAACAAAACTCTGCTATGAAACTTGAATGCATTTTTGCAAATTGTTCAGATTCTTCTATTAGTGGAGTGATTTGGTCTTTGCTATGTTGGGATGTGAAGTGGCCACTATGTTGATTTTGTACTGACAAAAAAAGAAAGTTAGCCAGATATGACAATCTTTAGAGGCAAACTAGTCTTTAACAAAGAAAACTTAATCCTCAAAGTTTCCTTGACTGAGTATGAGTGATGTTATGATAGAATGGGTTTCCCAATGGAGTCTTTAGGTCTATTGAGAGTTGTGGAGTCGCCAGGTGGATGATTTCAAATGTTTTAAGATAAGTTGTTATCTGCCATCAGTAATTGAATACCAATCTAAGGATATTTTGGGTATTCTGAGCTCTTAAGGATGTAAAAGATGTAATTCACTGAAAATTCCCCAGTGGAGTCGCCATTATGTTGGGGTCCTGTGATTTGGCAGATTGGCATACCAAATGACAAGGCAACATCAGAACCACTTTGGAATCCTAGGATGTAGCCCTCCTGGATTCAGAGAGGGATCTCTCTATATGTGTTTTAGAATGATATGATTATAGGATCATGATATTATATTAGGCTAGTTATGAAGCACAAGGGATTTGTTTGTTTTTGGTTCGGGATCATTAATTGAGAAGGTCATATGAAGTGAAGGAGGAAACAAGTAGAAGGATGTTTCAGCATGGGAAGATAGGTCAAGAAACAGTGCCAACCCATTGGGCTATGGGGTCATAAAAGGATTTACTTGCACAACAACTATTCAAGGCTTTCCATAGGGAAATTCATCTATATCAAAAGATCTCTTTAAGTTGAGTTTGTGGTATGAAACATTAAGAAGTGATGTGAAGGAAGTAAAGCTAATAACCAATTAAGAATCTATTAACTTCACAAAACAAGGAAAATCATTTCAAAGTGACTATTTTAAAGCAAGCCAAAGGAAAAAGAAAAGCATAGACTTCTTTGGTCAATACTCCTACTAAAGTCAGCTCATCAGACAAACAATTTAGTAATCCTCTTGACTACCTTTAGAAAGTAGAAAAACATTAAAGATAAACATAGAGAGTAGCCTAAGATCAAGTAAGGACTTTGAACCTATCCTTCTTTCAGCATACTCTTAAGGGAAATCTTCAAAACAACTGTTTAATACTAAACAAGGGACATGGATAACCATAAACTTCCTTGATTAGGACTCTACTTAGCATGCAGTGAAAATATCATTTGAGAACGACATCTCAAGTTCTACTCAGCAAGACATCAGCTAACCAACATTCCTTGACTGGTTATACTGTATTGAAATCATTCCCAAAGAAACAATTAGAAGAAAACATAGAGATAAAGCTTATCAGGTAGAAATAGGGTACTTTGCAGTAAATCCTACTCTGAATTTGTTGTTCTTTATCAGAGAAAATGGGCAGTATGGAAACATAAGGAGAATAAAAATTACAGTAAGAAAAACATCACCAATAATATAGACCAGGATCCTGTGAATCTTCTTGTTTATTTGATGTGCAAGACCAGTCACATACTTTAAGTCCAACGGCTTTCTATAGTCCAATACTTCTCTTCCCAACCTACTATATTACAACTACTCAGCTAATTCCACTTAATAACAATTAAAACAATCAATAAC
The DNA here is from genome assembly GCA_034641835.2 of Pinus albicaulis. NCBI lineage: Eukaryota > Viridiplantae > Streptophyta > Pinopsida > Pinales > Pinaceae > Pinus > Pinus albicaulis. The sequence continues at coordinate 1,185,007,514 of CM076572.1, read as the reverse complement.
TTTCCAACCCTTTACAATGAAACTTCAAAGAGTATTTATAGGTGAATGAGGAGGAGTGGTGGGAGATATGATCTTAATGATCAATTAAGATGGAGGAGAAGTGCATCAAATGCTTCACTCTGCTCAATAAACATTGCATTAAATGTTTAGACCATTCAGTAGTTTTTGTTGACTTTGAGGTAGATCTAGTAGGCTAGTAATAACTCCAAAGTATGTCTCTTATGAGATATTTTCTGACTGTAGTAACTCTGTTTTGGCTTCTGGGACAAGTTAGGTGAAAGAGTGGGTTTTGGGGCTTTCCCATGCCTTTATAATAACTGCCCTGACAATTTTTAAAGAGGCTCAGTCATCTGGATGGCTGTCAAGGTGTCTTTGAAGGGAAAGTAGGCTACAAGTGTCCTTTTATTGATCTGTGGAGATTTAATTGCCCTAATGATCTAACATTTCAAGGTTTCTTTGTTGATCTATTTTCTTTTGTCACTTTAACCTGCATTAGCCTTTGATTATGCTTTAAGGCCTTCTTAAATCATCTTTAGTCTTTGTCTTTTCCGCTGACTATTTTGACTTTAATTGATTTGTCTTCAACTGCGCTTTATCCTTGCAAATCAGTGGTTAAGTCCTTGATCTTCAGGCTTTGACTTAACCTTTAATCCTTAATTTCTTTAATTTACACTGTTCTTCATTGATCTTTGATGTTTTCTAGTAGGTCTCTCTTTCTGCGTTGGAGGGTCTTATTGGATTAACCAATGTTCACGACGCATTGCCCAAAACATTGAATCTAACCCTGGGTCCCTTTTCTGCATGAAACCGGGCCTAAGGATCATCATCCTAGGCTCTACAACTTTGACTTTGTTGTGGGAGGGCATGTTCGTGGGGTGGCCGCCATTAAATCTGCAATAAAACATAAAACAATTATATAAGCCTGATTTCTTTGGATTTAACTGCTTTCAGAGGCATTGGGATGGTGGAGGAGCAGTGTAGAGGGAGGAGAACATGCTGAGAAGGGTCCCATGGTGGAGAGGTGAAGAACCAGGGTTAAAATTTGAATTATGGCGCGAAAATATGTGAAAGTGGTTTCGGGAATACCAGAGGTTGTATTCATGCATGGGGTAGGCAATAAGTGGTATTGGCTTGAATGAATGCGATATGGCTTGGTGGCTGACACGCGTCCCACCAAAACCACTTGTTTCACGTCGAAAATGCATGATCAATTCATCTAGTTATTTGAGCTCGAAATAGCATGCAGACTGTCCAATCTAGGGGAGCCAGATCAATGGAGAGGAATGGGCGCAATCACAGAAAAGATGCGTAGTCAGATGGATGGTAAGGACCAGTCAGTGACGTCGTCTATTTTGTTGGGAAGCGTAAGGTTAAAATAGACGGGGTTCGGAAATGAGGATAAGCGGGAACCGTTGGATCAGCAAGATCGACAGTTAATATTGTATCGGGGAAAAAATGAAAATAGTGGAGAAAAGATAAGGGAAGGGGGTTTTAAGGGAAATCAGGCAAAGAATCAGTGCTCAGTTACGGGGCTTGGTCGCATGGGTAAAAGGCTGAAAACTTAAGCCCGTAGGGGCTTAAATCCTGATATGGTCACTAGTGCAGAAATAGGCTTAAAAAGCAGGTTTTTAGACCTTTTTAAGTATTTCGATAGGTTAGAAAAAAGGGTTTTAAACCATAATAAAGAATCTTCTAAGGTTTAAATGGGTTTTCTTTTTAGGAAATGAAGGGTAAAGAAGGGAAAATGGGGGGGTTTTGCAGAGGGATTTGTAACTTGGATAATGAGTGAAAAATGGAGGGACTTTGGAGGAGATTTATGAAGGTAAAATGATGGAGAAGTGGCCTAGAAACATTCTCTTTTATAACAACAGGGCTTCTTTGAGGATTTTTAAGTGAATTTTATCAATGGAATGGATATTTTTGGATATTGAACACAATAGACTTCAAGAACTCACAGATTTGCTTCAAATTTCTTTCTTGAAGGCTAAAGACCTGTTTTAGCCATCTTTGAATATGTCAAAATTATGGATGGCTAACATGTTCTTCCACATTTTCATGGTAAAGTGCACGAAGATCCCAAATATTTTCTTTTTGAGTTGATATAGTGGGTAGGAGTTATTATTATTATTCATATGCCCAGAAGCTAAGACTTTTCCCTGTAACTCTCAAGGATTCATCTTTACACTGTTCTTGGGACTAGGAGGGAATACTATAGATTATTACGAGCAAATGAAGAGGGTGTTTTTTAATAAATACCAGGAATATTGAAAAACAAGAGAAATGGAGGATGATATTTTTACTATTGCACAGGGGGAAGATGAGACCTTGGGGGACTATTTGGAGAGATTCTTATATATTATTCAGAAGTTGAAAAATAAATTTGATCTAAGTACTAATAGAACCTTGTTTATTTGAGGGATTACAAATGATTCTAGAAATAATTTGAATTATTAGGACAAAGAGATATTGCTCAAAAGACTTTTGATCAAATTTGTGACCTATGTAGGAATTTCTCATGAAATCAATCTAGATCTGGTAAGGGAATCAAGAGAAATTCTAAAAATAACATATTTGGATCTACTGATGCTATGATTATTGGTTTGGAAAATAAAATGGATAATATGAAAACTGAAATTAGGAATATTGCTAGTAAATAGATAGATTCTTTAAAATTTCAACAGAAATTAGTAGAAGAACAAGAAACATTATCCATTTATTGTCCAAAATTTCGAAAGAAACATCTATTATATGAGTGTCCTGAATGTCAAACGTGCTAATAATTGTGTAATTTTTGTAGGGAAACATCCTACTGAAGAATGCCCATCCATACTAGCATTAAAAGCAACATTTGAATGACATAATTCGGTACCTTAGCCATTGCATGCTATGGGAGCACGAAAATCATGGCCACAGGTAAGTATAGGTATGATTCCTAAACCCGTATCGTATTTTTCTGGTTATAATGCACCACATTATTCCTATAAAAATATGAGTTACCCTCAGTCTTGGTAGCATGGGTTTCATTCTCAATATGGGAAATCTCCTTCTCCTTGGAAACATGGATGGAGGGGACCACCACACTAATTATTATTATCCCATGCCTACATAGTCATATCCTACATCATATGAACCCTATCCCATGACACAACCCAAATTACCAACATCATTGCATCAACGGACTCAGTATATACCACCATTTCCATTACCACCACCTTTTCGACCACCTCATTTTCCTGCATAACAAGTTGACAACCCAAATAATAAAGTGGTGCAAATGGTTCATCCTATTGGACCACTCCCTTTCCATATTTATCAAAATATTTCATTTTGGGTCAATGACCTCCAACTGAGATCAGGAAGGGTAATAAATTTTGAAAGACAGAAACAAAAACAACCTGCTATGATCATTGAGGAAGAAACTCCTAATATTTCAAACAATGATGTCGTTATTCAACCTATTCCCACACACTTATAACCTTTACCTACTTTTCAAACCAATCTCCCTTTCCAGAGAGACTAGTTATGGAGAAATTTGACCCCACGCCTAAGTATAACCTAGCTTTCGAGCTGAGGATGTATAAAGGTCCCTCTACTGCAGGCTATAAATTAGATTCCTATATGTACCAATATTTTTAAGGAACTTTCTCTTAAAAATCCATGGAGGAAGAGAGTTGAACTTCACACTATCTAGTTGTTTGGGAGAGTAATGGAGTTGATGATAGGAGGTGCTCAAGTAGAAAAATATATTGATCCTAGAAACCCAGTTCTATTTGTTCATATAGGTGGTATCCTTGTTCCCAATGTGTTAATAGGCCCTGGATCGGCTATCAATGTTATGAAAAATCAAGCCATGGAACAACTTTGATTGACTCATAGTCGTCCTACCCCCACTTTTCTTGAACTTGTAGATAGATCTAAAATCAAGATAGAGGGTCTGTTAGATGACGTAGTTGTCTCGATCGATTCATGGGAGTACCCTACAGATTTTATTGTGTTACAACCAAAGAATATTATTTGGGGGGGGGGGGGGGGCTTTGATCTTGGGACAACCATGGTCTGCCACAACAGATACCTATATAGGACGTCACTCAAGTGACATGTATATTTCCCATGGGGATGCTAGGAAAAATGTCACCTTGTACCCACCTTCCAAATTTATTCATGAGCTTTGAGATACCTTGTCGTTGGATTATGATAGTAGTGATGAGGAGACTTGGTCATTTTCCTTGATTCAACAATATAAAAATTTGATTGAGGAGGGATGATCTATTACTTCCTAGATAACTTAGACACTATGTAGAATTTTGAATCACTGAGTCTGATTTTCAGTTCAAGTTCTTAGGAAAACTATGATCTCCAATCCTCACCTTCATTATTACAGAGCTTAGTAGCCACCACAAGTGTTTTAGAGGTTGACACGACTCTTGTTGAGATTAGTCTAGTAAAATAATTACACATTAGTACATACCTATACCCATCTCAACAAGAGAACTTTTGAGCTTGTTGCGAGATCATCTTGATGCCTTTACATGGAGTTATGAAGACATAAAAGGTATCCCCCTTGAAACCTGTATTCATCATATTTATATTCAGAAGAGATACTGACCTGTCCAACAACCCCAAAGATGAATGAATCCTTCACTAAGAGAAATTATTAAAGAAGAATTACAAAAACTCTTAGATGATGGTTTTATCTATTCTATATCTGATAGCAGTGGGTCTCTTCTTTGGTAATAGTCTCGAAAAATTATAGGAAATGGTGTATTCGTATTGATTATAGAGAATTAAATAAATCCACTCTCACGGATTACTTTCCCCTTCCCTTCATTGATCATGGGTTATATACCCTTGCAGGTAAAAAGTATTTTTTATTTTTAGATGGCTTTACTGGGTATAACCAAATATAAATCTCACCTGAGGATTAGGACAAGACTACCTTTACTTGTCTATGGGGGAAAGTCACTTACCGAGTGCTTCCTTTTGGAATTTGTAATGCTGCTACTGCTTTTCAAAGGGTAGTTTTGGCTATTTTTCCTGATATCAAGAGTGTATAAATTTTCGTGGATGATTTTTCATTATTTGGGGATTATTTCGAATATGCCCTTAAAAATTTAAAGAAAGTGCTTATTAGGTTTCAAGAAGCCTTCCTCGCTTTGAGTGATAAGAAATGTAGATTGATGTACAAATCAGGGGTAGTCCTTGGCCATCTTATTTATGATAAGGGTATCTAGGTAGATCCAACTAAAGTATAATTATTATACATATTCCTGCACCAAAAACACAAAGGGAAGTGAGATGATTCCTTGGACATGTGGGTTACTACCGGAAATTCATTGAGAAATTTTCTAGGATCGCTGCCCCTATTTTCAAATTACTAGATAAGGATAGTGATTTATCTTGAACTAAAGCTTTCCAACGAGCTTTTGAGAATTTGAAGGAAAAATTAGTACATACACCAGTATTTAGGGGGCCTAATTGGTCCCTTCCATTTCATATTTCCTTAGATTCCTCACACATAGTCATTGGTGCAACTTTAGGACATGATCTTAGCATCTGTTGAAATTAACTATACAGTAATTGAGAAAGAGTTTCTAGTTGTGGTCTTTTCTATTAACATATTCATACACTATATTACAAGATGTGATAGTGTTTATACATACAAAAAAATCTTCCATAAAATATTTAATGAGAAAACCTTTAATTAGTGGAAGGATAACTAGGTGGTTGCTTTTACTACAAGAATTTACTATTCTTATAATCAATAGGCCAGTAAAATAAAATGTAGTAGCTAAATATCTTTCTAGATTGGATAATCCTGGTCAAGAAATTCTTGTAGATGATCCATTCCCTGATGAGAACCTTTTTTTTTATTCAAAAAAGTCTCCATGGTTTGTTGACATATTTATTTATCTTGTCACAATAAAAACACCACCACAACTGTCTGCTCATGAGAAGTGAAAGATCATTCAAAAACGTGCTTCATATTCTTGGATCCAAGGAGACCTTTTATATACTGGACTTGACCTTATTATCAGTAGATGTGTGAGAGAAGAGGAAGTGTTTGATATCTTCAAAACTTCCCATGATGTACCTTGTGGGGTCCATTTTGTTGACAAGAGAGAAAATATAAAATTCTTTGCACTGTCTACTTTAGGCAATATTTTTTTAAGGATCCCAAACAATATGCTAAGCGTTTTGATAGTTGTCAGTGAATGGGCCAACCTGTTCAAGCCGATGAGATGCCTTTATGCCCTCAAGTCATGTTGGAGCCCTTTAAAAAATGGGCCATTTACTTTGTGGGACATATAGCCCTGACATCTTTAAATAAAAGACATATCTTGGTTTATACAAATTTTGTAACAAAATGTTTAGAATCTAGAGTTGTTCCTTATGCTATTGAAAGGGTTGTTGTTGTTTTTTATTTAATGAAATTTTTACTCGATTTGGTGTGCCAAGAAAAATTGTTACTCACAATGGACCTTAGTTTGTTTCTAATATGGTAAAAGGAATTGTAGATTAGTACAAGATTCAACACAAGAATTCTACACTATACCACCTGTAGGAAAATTTCAAGGTAGAATCTACAAACAAGGTAATCAAGTAAACCATTACAAAAATAGTAAATATTTATAAAAGGGATTGGGAAAATATATTACTGGAAGAATTATGGGCTTATAGACTACTTGGAGGAACAGTACAAGTAATACACCTTATGATTTGGTGTACGGGAAGCGGGTATTGTTTCCAATTGAATTCCATATTGAAACTCTTAGAACTGTAGTCCAATTAGTTTTGGATCTCTCGGAAGCACAAAAGTAGCGCCCTTTTTAGTTAAATTAACTTGATGAAATAAGAAGGTATGATTTTCAACAAACTATCTTGATGCAACAACAACATAGTAAATGGCATGATAGGTTGATCAAGAAAAATAAATTCTAACCAGGTAATTGGGTGCTCCTTTATGATTTAAAGTTTAAAAATTTTAAGGGGAATATTTGTACACGCCGGATGGGGCCATATGAAGTAGTCAGAGTTTTAAAAAATGGAGCAATAGAGATTAAAACCATTGATGGATAGGGAGTTATTTTCTTGGTGAATGGGAATATGCTTAAAATATATTTTTGAACCACCACTAAGGAAGATTTCATATAACGAGTGCAGTAGCAGTTGTATTTTAAAATGGTAGGAAGTGAAGAATACCAGCCTACTATGAGTACCTTTTTATTTTCTCTTTTCCTAATAAATAATAATAATAATAATAATAATAATAAATACATGACTGTGAAAATCGTCTTGCTGGCACAATCATGTAAGGGTCTTCTTGAAAACCAACTTGCTGGAAAGTAGATTATTTTTGGAAATAAAATGGGATGTTACTTGATTTTGATATATGACTAACTTGTCACTGAGAAGAAGTAAGTTTCCACAAGGACTTCTGGTGGCAGCAGAAAAACCGAAAAGAAACTCAGCCCTTACCAAGTTTAGGGAAAATGGCATGACCAGATTTATGCAAGTAGCACAAGGTTCCTGTTGTATTTAATTGATTCTTTTACAGGGCACAATATTATTTGACAGAGACATCAGACATTTGAGGTGGATACTCTATTTTTCTTCTTTTCCCTTTTCTTAAATTCCTTCTATTTTCATCTTTATCCTTATGTAGTATTATTCCCACGTATTCTTCATATTCCTTTTCCCTATTTCTATTTCCCCCCTTTTTTTAACCTTAATTTTTTTTTCCTTTATCCTGTTTTCCTATATCCCTCTTCGCAATCTACCTTATTCTAATTGTTTCTTATGTTCCCCTCCATAATATTATTGAATGTTTCTATTGTCACAAATTTGGACATAATTCATATGAATTTCAACTTAAGGACAATAAACTTTCATCTCAGAATAATTATAGAACATATGGTTGCATGCAATGGAGAAAGAAGAAGGAAGAGAAAAAAGTTGATAAGTGTGACCTAGTTATATATGATCAAGATAAAAATAGTAAACGGTATGTGGACAGTGGCTTCTCTAGACATATGACAAGAGACATATGTAAGTTTGTACCTTTGGATGAAAATAAAGCTGGAAATGTCACATTTGGTAATGATGAAGTAGGAAAAATTAGAGGAAAAGGTACAATCACTATGAATAATGGAAGAGGAAAGGATCAGGATGTATTGTTTGTAGATGGTCTAAAACATAATTTTTTGAGTATAAGTCATATGTGTAACCAAGGTTGCCAGATTCTCTTTAGATTTCATGACTGTGAAATTAGGTCAATATCTACAAGAAAGACTCTAGTTAAAGGAGTTTGAATAGAGTAATTTATATATCTTGAAGGAAGAGAGTGGGGAATGCTACATCATCAAACATGATGAATCCTAGCTATGGAATAGGAGATTAGGGCATCTCAACTTTGATCACATCATCAAACTCAACAAGAAGCGAGCAGTTAGAGATATACCAACAATAAAGAAGCCTCAAAACACTATATGTAAGTCATGCCAAATGGGTAAACAAACACGAACATCATTCAAAGTCAAAGATAAACTATCAAGCAATAATCCTTCACAACTAGTTCACTTGGATCTATGTGGAACTTCTAGAATAGATGCATCAGAAGAGAAAAATATTTCATGTTGATAATTGATGATTATTCGAGATTGACATGGGTGGCATTTCTTACAAATAAGCTAGAAGAATTTGAAAAGTTCAAAATATTCAAGGCACTGGCATAAAACCAAATAGGGTGTAAGAAAAAGTGTATAAGGTGAGGAGGTGAATTTACATAAGATGAGTTTGCAGACCTCTGTAATGAATTTGGGATAAAACCACAATATAATATTGCAAACACATCACAACAAAATGGAGTTTCAGAGAGACAAAACAAATGTGTTCAACAAATAGCCAGAGCCATGATGCAAGAAAGAAACATTTCTCTAACCTATTGGGCAGAAGCAGTGCATACAATTGTACATATTCTCAATAAGACACATCTCAGAACAAACTGTGATAAGACACCATATGAAATGTGGCACAAGAAACCAACATCAATCAAGCATTTTAAAGTATTCAGTAGTAAATTATATATCAAAAATAATGATGAAAAGCTAGGAAAGTATGATGCTCGATCTAATGAAGGAATATTTTTTGGGATATTCATCAAAAAGTGAGGGATATAGGAGCTATAATAAGAGGTTTCATAATATTTTGGAATGCATAGATGTAAGTTTTGATGAAGAAATATCTGGTAGGAACAAAAACATAATTTTTATTAATCCTCCATATCATCGCCATTATGAAAATAAAGAGATTGAAGTGCAAGATTAAACATTAGAAGATACAGAGATGCACTCAAAAGGACCCTCAAGACACACTCAAAAAAATCATCCCGAAAAATAAATTTATCGGAGAAAAAAGTGGAGTTCAAACAAGGAGACAACTAATAGAAAACTCGATGCAAGTTCATTGAGCTATGCTGTCACAAATAGAGGCAAAGAACTATGATGATGAAAGTATCGAAAAAAATTAGAAAGATGTTTTGAACAGAGAGTTAGATCAAATTGAGAAAAAAATACTTTGGAACTAACACCAAGACGAAAGAATGTCATTGGCACAAAATGGGTATTCAAAAATAAGAAGAATGAACAGGGTCACGTTGTTAGAAAAAAATCCAAACTAGTGTGTAAGGGGTACTCACAAGTAGAAGGTCTTGATTATGAAGAGAATTTTGCACCAGTCATGAGAATGGAGGTTGTCAGCACAAATTATTAACGCAAGTGTATGAAAAGAGATCACTTTAGATGTGTGTGACAAATAGCCCTAACAAAAAATATGGATGCTTAACTTCTTTAGATCTACAATCGATAGTTAAAAAAAATGCTGCAAAAAACCAGATCTATGCAGTAAAAGCAGTTAACCAGTGAAAATAAATAAGAATTGATCCATGCATCCAACAGACAAGACAAGATATAAATAATTATGAATATATTATAACCCCTAGGAAGGGAAAAAATAATAATGTTACCAATCCCCCTCAATGGAATGGGTTCTTTTCTTTCCTCAATGCTTCAAATTCAGAAGTTTCTCTCTCTCAATGGTGTAGAAAACCAAAAACGTGTTGAATTCTATGGGGCCTCAAGAAGCAAAGAAAAATAGTAGCGGTAATGAGAATGATCAAAGCGCAACAATGAAAGTGATCAAAGTGAATAATGAATAGAAAGCCCTCCTATTGATAACAAAATATTGATTTATCCTCAATAATTACGCATAATAAAATATAATTAACCAAGATCTAGATCTAACTGCTTGGGATATTTTATTATATTTTGTTGGAGGGAAAAGGTATTTAAATTGGTTAAATACCTTGATTTAGAAATAATAAACAAATAAATTATTTATTTATCATTTCAAGAATGTGGTTAAGGAATAATTAACAAATAATGATTTGTTTAATTATTTCTAGGTGATTTAGTCAAATTTAACAAGGAATAATAACTAAATAATGATTTAATTAAGTATTCCTAGAGAAAAATAGGAAAAATAATGATTTATCTAATTATTTTCTGATAACTGGGTTAAATATGTCCAGGAATATTATTGAAACAGTGGTTTAATTAATTATTCCTATAGGAAAATCAAATAAATAAGGATTTATTTGATTATTCCTCATGGGGTTTCTTGTTTTAACCAGAAATAACTTATAAAATATTGTTTATTAAATTATTTCTTATAGTGAAAGAAATTTTACTATGGTAAAATTGGTCTTACATGGTTTACTTCGATCCATCTAATTGTAAATGGTTAGATGAACAAATTTTGGTGTAAAATATTGCCCCCCAACATGTGAGCATTAGGAGCTAATCGTATGACCGAAGTACGTTGTAAGAACACAATCACTAGAAACCGAAAGGGAGTCACAGAGAGAGAGATACATAGACAGAGTGAAGTGAGAGAGGAAAATAACCGATGGAGCGAGACCTTCAAATGATATAAGTCTCCTTTAATGTTTGGGTACCTATTCTAAGTGAGGCATGGGAGGCATACCTATGCCCACTGAGATGAAAAAGTACAAAGAATTATGGTGTGCCCAACAAAATGAAACTGAGAAATAAATTACATGATAAATGGTACATGACATACTGACATAAAATGGGCCAACCAAAAATATAATGGATCCCACATACATACTGTGACTGGGACAACAGCCAAGACTGAATACAATAAAATTTTAGTACATGAGACATAATAACAACCAAAGAAGCCTTGATAAATAGGAAAGGGCTATGAAAATAAGAATGGACCATCTAAATCATACATGCATGTTATGGACACTGCAAGTAGCTAGAACCAACCCATCAAATCTGCAGAGCTGCATCTGAGGTTGTAGCATAATCTGAGTTCATCCAGGAATGTGGGGGGCTACATGTAGGGCGAGCCCCTCATGAGGTCTGAAACATCTCACACACATCCAGGGATCACTGGTACAAGCTGTTGAATCACTAAACCATCAATTATACGAATCTCAATCATGAATCAATGAGCTGAAGCTGAGCGGATGAGAAACAATCAAGTCAAAGGGAAATGATGAGTCCCTTTGCCTGATCCGAGGCACAAAAAAAGAATGGAAGCTGGAACCAAGGTACACCGCCCTCTAAACCTATCTTCTAGAACAAATGTGTTGATGTCAACAAAAGGAGTTCCTCCATAGGTGAGGCAATGAGGAAACCTCAACTAAGGCACGGGGTATCATACGAAAGTGACTGATGGATTGACACTAGGGATGATGAAAGAATAGGGGATATTGAATAGAGGATAGATGACTTCCCTTGTTAGAGCATAAAAAGCATGGATGACCTGACAGTGACTGACTCGACTCCTGGGGGATGGGGGAAAGTATGAATGGAGGCCTAAATGGGTGACACGAGAGAGGGACAAGGAAAAAATTCATGGAATAATGTAACAGGAGGAAAAATGACTCGGGATAGACTTGATGAATGCGATGGTGACTCAACTCGGATGCTCTTAACAAGGGTGACTCGATGATGTTGCCACACAGAAGAGGCCCGGTGGGGACCATAAAAACATGAGAAAAAGAAGGTTAATCATGATGAAACTTGACACACTCGCTGACAAGTGTGAAGGCAAAGTGGTGCCCCAAGTACAAGTAGCGCAAGTGAAGAAACCTGATTTTAAGAGGCGAAAAAGAGACCCTTCTTGGAAAAATGGCTTCCTCGTGAAGTGTCAAATTATAAAAAATAAAGGATACCCATTATAGTGCTCAGTTAGATCTTTACAATAGTGTTGATGGTTCGTTAAACCGATCTACGGTTTGGTCACAATTGGCGAAAGAAAATTTAGGGTTTTCCTTTAATAGGGTGATTTCCCTCCAATTTGATTCATTTGCTAGTGGATTTGTAGTGAATTTGGAGAGGAGGAGAAGGCCCTAAATCTTGGGGCGGTCATAGTAAACAAACAAACCATTGGAATCGAGATCCATCAGTTGCAGGTAGGTGGCCTAACCTTACTCTACTTTTTTAGCAATTCAATTTTTTAGATTAGGTGCCTGAGGCTCATAAACATAACTCTACCCTTCCTCACAACTGGCTCGTGACTTTTGGGGCCTCTATTGTGACCTAGCTCGTAGTTTCCATAGGAGAAAACTGTGAGCTCACAGCTGGAGAGGCTAAAAAGTGTGAATTGTTCTGGAGGTGGGTTTTTGCCTATTTTTTTGGCTGAGAACCAGGAATTGATGATTGATGATGCAATTTACCTTCTCTGAGCTGAAAAAAATGATGGTTTTGTGCAGGTATGGCAGAGTTGAAGATCAGCTAACAAGAGATTGATTTTTATGCACTTCGTGCCAAGATCCAGGGGGATCAGGTGGCACGAGGATCTTGACTGGACTCCCGCCACTAAGGGTGGTTGGAAATATACATCCAGTATTACCATGTTGGCGGAACATATCATAGTTTGTGGAGCACCACTTTATACTGGATGTTTGTGCTAAGGGCACGACCATTTTGATCAGTGATCTAGAGAGGCTATAGACACGGGATGTCACCGCAGCAGTACTACAGATCCTAGGCAACCGGGCATTCCATCACATCATTGATGGGTAGATGATGTTGGTTGAGAGTTTTCTGAGTGGGACCTACTATTGTTGGACCCATATGATGTTGTAGTCAGTGAAATGATAGTTTTCATTGTGCAAGCGATTGGTGAACCATGACTATGCTTTTGGTATGGTGTTGTGCTCATCCTTCTTTGAGAATATCCCCACACTTCGTCATCATGTGAAGATACAGGATGGGGGCCAAAGGGAGCCCACGATGCGCTACTGGGGGTAGCTACTACAAAGAGGAGGAGGCGAGGGAGTCGGACGGGTGTTCTGACCCGTGTTCTTTGGGCATTGGGATCAGCCACTACTATACATAGACGACTATCCATACAGTGGTATGAACTTTCAGGGGGACCTAGACTTGCCACTTCCGCTGGGTTGAGCATGGGGACCACATGGTAAGTGAAAGTTGCTATATATTATGGTGCATTTAAAGTTCTTAGAATATGTATGTGGTACTGATTCGTTACTTTTGGTATGCAAATATAGAACCAGTGAATCCAACAAGGTATATGGGACAACCCACAGTGCCAGGGGTTGTAGATTCTAGTGGAGCGAGAGGAGACGAGAGACCTAACTATGAGGCTCTAATGGAGGATGTCTGATGCAGGTGCAATTTGATGTTGACCGGTGTATTAGAGAGCAGATGGCATGATATTTAGGATCAGTACATTGAGGGACGTATAGGGCTACCCTCCTAGTGGCGAGGGGTCATTTGATGCATGGTGATGGCCAGACAGGCAGTTCGGGTTCTACGAGCTGCTAGAGCTGAGCCATTGGCTCGAGACCCTCTAGATAGTGATTATATGGAGGGGCATGTGGTGCCCCCAGTTTTTTTTTTTTGTTACATGCTATGGTCATGTTAATGTATTTAAGGTTTCAACTCCAAAACATTTATGATTTTGTCGATACTTAATATGGATATGCATATTTTTATATATGGCGAGTATATGGTTCACCATTTATTTTATGATTGTCTTGTGTTCAATGCATGTGATAAGTGCCAGTCTAGAATATTTTTTGAAATGCTATATACATAGTGATTTTGGGCTCTAGGTACATGACTCAATGTAATGGTTTCAAATTCACGCACTAAAAGCTTCACTCATAAATATCTTCTAAAAAGGGCATGGTTATTCACACGATACACACCATTCAATTGAATGACAAGCAACAAGGAATCTAAACAAACATGAAGATGAAGGATGCAGTGATCAAGGGCATCGAATAACAAACTTATCACTACATCATATTTGGCCTTGTCACTGGTGGTAGATATAATGCATACACCGTTGGAGAGGACTAACGAATGCAAGGGGGTGAAAATGGCCCAAGTTGTCGAGGCTAGATTCTGGGAGAAACGAAATGCACCATCGGCATAGCTGATATACAGTGTAGATGATGGGTCCATCTGAAAGGTGCCACAAGGAAAAAAATGAGAGGATGATGCAAGCTACCTAACTACATGATATAAATAAAACACGCATATCAAAGGGAAATGTTATGGGTATAATTTCTTGAGGTAGAGTGCATTGTGAGGGTTACGAAGGACTTGGCCTTCAAAATCCTCTAGAAGGTATGCCCCCTTACCCAAATCCTTACTAATGATGTAAGGTCCTAGCCATATTGAGTCAAACGTCCCATGACCAAGGACATCATGAGCCTAGTCATACACTAGAACAAGATCACCTTCGTGAAAGGTACGAGGGTGGAATTTTCGGTCATATTGAGCTTTGGTGCATTTCTTGGTTGCTTTTATGGTTTGAATGAAACATGACTGTCTTTGGAAGCATACTCAAGCATGATAACTCTTTTGTCTAAAGGTTTTGTGTCAGGGAGAAGTTCGACGGCTAGGTGAAGGGAGGGGATTTCACACTTGATCGGTAAGACTCCCTCCTTGCCAAAAATAAGGTGGAAATGAGTAAACCTGATGACGGTTTTAATAGAATTTATATAGGCCCACAAATTAAGGAAGAGCATAAGGTGCCAATTGGTTTTGTGCACCGTCCGTTGAAGCATATTTTTAAGGATTTAATTGACTGCTTCAACTTGTCCATTACCTTGGGGATAATAAGACGATGAATATCGGTGCTCAAAGTTGAACAGAGAGTATAGATCACACCATATATCATCTTCAAAATGTCAGCCTTGGTCAGAGACCAATTTTTTTGAAACCCTGAATCGAGTGATAACATGGTTAAAGGAAAAGAGAGTTGCGGTAGCTGCCGCATTATTAAATGTTGGCATGACCTCAACCGATTTGGTAAAATAGTCAATCACCACAATGATATACTTGTGGTTACCATTAGATGGAGGCCGACACTTCATAAATTTAATGGTGCACTTACATAAGGGAACAACTAATATGATAGGATGGAGGGGAGCGGGTGGATCTTGCGCCTTTGGGGCGAAGAGTTAGAAATTGGAATAATGCTTGACTGCTTCAATGCAATCACCAAAGAGAGAAGGCAAAAAATACCCAACGCGCATGAATTTTTTTGCAGTAGCCAAACCGGATAGGTGGCCACCACAAGCGCCGCTATGGCAGGCATTAAGGACTTGATCAGCTTCATCATGCGTGAGACAATGAAAAATGATAGAATCAACACTGCGATAATAAATTTCGCCACCAATGAGAAGGTAGCAGGGGGCTTGGTGTCATATACATCATCGAGCATCCCGATCAATATGGGAAAAAAAAATTTAGGTTTGCATATAGGTGAGGATGTCACCATACCAAGGGTCATCCGAAGTAATGAAAAATAAGTGTTCATTGGGTAAATCATCATTAACCAGCGGATCTCACGCACCAGTAGGAAATTCAGAAATGAGTTCAGAAAAGGGCTAAACCTTTCTTACTCTTGGGTGTGACAAATTGAAGATCAAATTCCTAAAGGATAACTATCCAATGGACATACTTCCCATTGATGATTCTTCTACTAAAATAGGAAAGCCACAGGGTTGGAATTTGTCATAACCTTGGTGGAATGCGTAAGGATATAATAACAAAGTTTTTAGATCGAGAACACAACAACCAGTGCCAACTTCTCTTAATGAGAGTAGGACATAGAGGGCCCCACAAGGTTCTTACTGAAATAATAGATAACATGTTTGTTTCTGGTGTCATCTTCCTAAATAAGGACCCCAGTGACCGAATGGGTGGACGCTAAGATGTACAAGATAAAATCCCTCTCAAATTTAGGAGGACTAATCAAGGCAGAGGAAGTGAGAGCATGTTTCAAGGAAACAAAACACTGTTGAGCATAGTCATCCCAAATAAATGAAATGTTAGAACTAAGGAGTCTTAGAAACCCATGTGCAGTGGTGGCATAGTCTGGCATGAACTGAAGAAGGAAATTGGATTTTCCTTGAAGGCTTTGTAACTGGCGTAAGGTACACGGAATGGGAAGCTAAAAAATGGCTTGAACTTTTAGGGGATCAAGTGTTATACCATATTTGGACACAATGAAGCCCAAGAGATGGCCGATCGGAATGCAAAAGACACACTTCAACGGGTTGAGGCAGATATTATACTTGCGACATCTGAGAAATACAATACGCAGATCATGAATATGTTGCGCCCAATGCCTAGAACGAGTAGTGGGGTTTTGAAGGTAGGCAAGGATAATATGAGCCAAATCATGGAAACATTATGACATGGGCCACCAGAAGGTGGCTCATGCATTCTTTAGGCCGAATGGAATTACCCTATAAGAAAAATTTCCCCACAGAAATGAACGCAGTTTTTAACTAATCAGCACGACGGATGAAAATCTAGTTGTACCCAGATAAACCATCCATAAAGGATAGAATCTCATGCCCCACACACTCATCGATGATCTGGTCAATAAAAGGTGTAGGGAAGTTGTCTTTAGGACAATATTTGTTTAGGTCATGAAATTCAATGTAGACACGGATGGTCCCTTGTTTCTTGAGAATGGGAATCAGGATAGAAACCCACGTGGTGTACTCAATGGGATAGCTAAAACTAGCCTGCTTGAGCTTATCGATTTTGGAAGGATTAATGGGTCTCAACTTTTGACGAACATGATTGGCATTGGGCCATGTATCAATATGGTGTTTGACAATAGAGGGATAAATTCCAGGCATATCTGAATAGGACTAGGTGAAAACATCACAGAATTCCTTGAGTAGCTTAGTGTAAGCCTCAATTTCTTCTGGGGTGCAGTGTGTCCCCAAGGTAATTTTTTATTCTATCCCTAGTTTATTGGAAATTTTGATTTTAATTGTAGGAGAGATATTGGCCATATTTCATTCTTCGAAAGCATCTAGTGTAGGAGTGATATTTCTAAACCAATCGACCTCATCGGGGATGAAGTATTTAGACTCCACAACATACTGGTCATAGGACTGTTGCGAAAGAAAGTACGCATGATGGTGCATATCATTCCAAGGAAATTTAGGGGTGGTCATCGCTTCCATAACTTATTCATTAGAATGAAATATGGGAGGACTGGCGGAAGGGAGACCACATGATGCGGCGGGGATACCTAACGCATCATCATGAGAGATATAGTTAACGTACGTGTTGATACGGATGGTAGGCAAAGAGTTAGTAGATGAAACATCTATCGATGTTGAGACCATGGTGTTCGTCAAAGGAGGCTCGGTCGAAACCGAATGGGATTCCCCATAGAGTTATTCCACCATGGATCTCATGGATGACGACATATAGAGAATAGCGACTGAAGGGTCCGTGATCTCGACATCGGGGGGAGGTATCACAATGGGTGCATAAATTTCCCCCGGTTTTGCCGAAGTATAAATCACAAGTACAAGGGTACAATATCCACTAAGAGCAACCTCTAATTGGCGAAAATACTCAAGGGTCTTGTGAAATTCATCGATACAGGGACAAAGATGAGAATAGTGGCCATAAATATTGCACAAAGCATAGGGGTGGTTCATGCGCAATGATTTGAGTTTCTTGGCTAAATCTGGTAAGGTAACATGGGCCTCCAGGATTTCAGATTCTGGAAATGTCTCATTGACCATAGTTTTAAGATGAGAATGTTCATAACAGTTATGGGTGGCATTCCCAACAACATCACACAAAGCGCACGGAGGTGACCGCTTTGGAGGCTTAGGAGGAGCAACAGTTGTTTGGGGGTCCTTGTCCTTAGGTTCCTCCTTTTTAGCTTGGCCCCCCTTCCCGGATGCTTTCGCAACAGGATTAGGTTCCTATTGAGGTGGTTGAGGCACTAAAGCAAAGGGAGGGGTCATAGAGATTGGTTGGACCAACGTCAAATCGGTATATGCTTTGAGCTGACCAGCCAGAGTGTTAGCTGGGGGATCAATGTACCAAACTGGGATCTCTAGGGTCAAATTGGAAAGGCTCAACGTAGCCATAACAGGCATAAAAAATACTCTGGAAGGGGGAGCTAGAAACGATATTTGATCGGAAGGGTAATGGCTGGGTGGAATGGCTCCGAAATGGTTAGGGTTTGGGAAACCGTTCCAGGTTAAAAAAAGGTAGAAAGAGACACCAGAATAAGAATAAGTTCGTTGAGGAGAAGTTCCTGAAGGCTGTGTTGAGTGACCAATAGCAATTTGTGGAGGCGATGGCTATTAGCTAGTCAACCTAGATCGCTTATGGCTAGCCTGAGATGCTTGCATCATGAAAACACTCGACAAGTTGGGGTCAGTGATAAGAGGGGGGGGGGGGGGGACCAGGGAATGAACCAAGTAAGGTGGAATATTTATAGACTCTTGGTGAAAAATTGGTGAGAGGTGCTACTAATTGTTTATCGGCCACCAAAGATATGATAGGCTCAGGGGAGGTTTGAGACTTTGGTTCATAATATGTCAACTGATCGATGGTGCTGATCTTTCCATTGTGAGGAAATCATATCTTATGGTGAACTGCATATGTGATATTTGAAATCGCATAGGTATAGCTATGACCTAAAAGGATATTTTAATCCAAGGGGGCATCAATGACTTCAATGACAACACAAATAGTCTCGCCTGCAAGAGTGATAGGACAATTGCAGAACATGCCAAGGGGCTGAGAAGGGTGAACGTCCCAAGCATGCAAAGTGATAGTGGATGGGGCTAAGTCAGGTGATCCGAGCTTATTCCAAATAGAGGCAGACATCACGCAGGTGGATGCGCCCTCATCAAAAAAAAAAAAAAAAAAAAAAAAAATGTTTGTTTGGTGTTTTGAAGGAAGGAAAAAAAAAAAAAAAAAAAAAAAAAAAAAAAAAAAAAAAATGGTTTTGTTGGTTTTGAAAAAAAAAATTTGGCGGCGGTTTTGTCATGTAGGAACATATGGCCTTTAGTTGCCAGTTGCTTTCATTTAGTGACATTCCCAAGTATCATGAAAAATTCTCTAATGGACAAAGAAACATATTTATCCATTTCTGAATCCAGTATGCAGTGTAGGCGCGTATAGTGATGTTATTAATTATAGTTGGATGAAGAACATGGTGAGCAATGAAGAGTATGTTAAATGTTATTATGTGAAGCTCCTGATGTCTGTAATCATAAACATAATTAGACTGGGCGTAGATCAATTCATATTTCAACGCGACTTGGAGAGATTATTCCTTAGTATTAGGAAATTGAGATGCGACATCTTTACCAATTGAAGGAAAAAGTGTTATGAGAAACCAAACCATATAGACATGGTCGTCAAGTGTATGAGCTCGACATAACCTCCTCCTTCTACGCCATTCTTGGACATGGTCAGAAAGGCGGGTAGCAGAAGTTTGACAAAATGCATTCAACAATTCGGTACTGATATCATAGTGGAGAGGTAATTGGAATTAGGACATAAATGATTTAGCAAGACTCGCAAAAGTGTAATGATATGTGTAAGTCTGTTCTGCATACCACTTTTCAACTTCTCCAGTGAACATATGTTGTAACAACCGAAGGTGAATAGAGTCGTCGATAATAGAATTGGAGGAACACCACATGTGAAAGGAGCAGGAATGATTAGTAGGGCCCCCTCTAGAATTACCTTCAAACTTAGGGATGTCCGCAGAAAGCTTAGTTTGCATAGCAGGCCAACCTAGATTGTGGAGTATAGGGTCATTGATTAACTGGTTGAAATCGGGAAGGCTTAAACCTACCATGAAAGGTAGCAAAGGAGTAGCTAGAATGGTTCCAGTAGTAGCTCTGCTAGTAGTGGCTCCGACATTAGGGTCGGGGACACCACCATCTTGAGGACCTACACCTGCATTGGTGCCTGACATGATGATGTTATGAGGATGAGGGGAACCGAGCTCAGAATCAGAAGAAGAACCCAATGAACCATAATTAGCATCGGTATGGGGACTCGGTGGAGGACTTACCTAGATCCTACGTGGTGGATTAAGTATTCCTAAGAGAAATTGACAGTGAAGGCCTTAGAGTCTCTGATATAAACGCCTTGGGGGCACAATGATGGAAAGTCACAAATGACATGAAAAGTTTGAAGAGTGATAAACAAAGGCTCAATGAGGTAGATAAATTAATTACAATGTATATGTTTTGGCTTGGCGGTGTAAATAAAGCACTCTTCACTTTAGGTGTGAGTGTTTGTAAGCTGTGTGTTAATTTTAATTAAGCCCAGATGATTGCATAAAGAAAAAGAAAAAATGTTGAAGTACTGTAGATAAAACTGAAACGATAGTAAAATAGATTGCTACAAATGCATAAATTCAAACCAAAAGAATACTTCCCAAACAACTAGCCTGAAAGGCAGGTGAAATTAGCTCAAAACACATAAGACGAACAAAATATATAAGGTCTAAGAGATGTAGATCTAATGACTCAGATCTGTTGGAAAAGACGCAGAAAACAACGAGAAACAAGAGGGGAAAGTTGCTGCAAAATGGGAGGCAAAAGGTTAAAACCCAATGGGAAATAAGGGAATCCTAAGGGAGAGACCAAACAAAACTCAAGAGGGGTTTTTGGATGGAATAATAATCGATCAAATTTTGGTGTAATAGAGGAAATCAATACTTTTTGGTCCTTTGCGTGCTACAATGATTTCAAGGTGTACCAAATGGACGTGAGCTCCATATTCATAAATGGTGACCCTGAGGAGGAAGTTTATACATAAAAAATTGAAAGTTTTTCATTATCAAATAAGCCTAATTATGTTTCCAGGTTAAAGAAAGCATTGTATGGTCTTAAAAAAGCACCCCGAGCATGGTATTCTAGACTGGACAAGTACCTTCAGAAATAGGTTTTCAAGAGAGGATGAGTTGATAGTAATTTGTACATAAAGGTTAATGGAAATAAATTATTACTTGTGATTGTATATGTAGATGATATCATGTTTGGCAACAATAAATATAGTCTCATTAAAGGGTTTTATGAAGAGATGCAGTATGAGTTGGATTAGTAGCAAGATATCAATCAACACCCAAACAAAGTCATTTGTTATCAACAAAGAGGATATTCAGGTACTTGAAAGGAACTACATACTATGGACTATGGTATCTGAGAGGTAAGGACTTTACACTGACAACATACATTGATGCATATTGGTCTAGCTGTGTGCATTACAATAAAAGTACAAGTGGTGGTGAATTCTATCTAGGAGAGTCCTTGGTGGCATGGCTAAGCAAGAAACAAACATCATTTTCTCTATCTACAATGGAAGCTAAATACATAGCAGTTGCAGCTTGTTGCACATAAGTGTTATAGATGAAAAAACACTTCAGGATATGAAGGTAAACTTTAGTGAGCCTATCTCTATCAAATACAACAATACAAGTGCAATAATCATGTTGAAAAATCTTATTCTTCATTTAAAGACTAAGCACATGCCTATAAAGTACCACTTCCTCATAGAACAAGTGGCTGAGCAGACAGTGAAGATCAAGTACATACCGAAAAAAGAACAAATAGAAGGCATATGCACAAAGCCTCTTGCTAGAGGACCATTCAAGTATCTGAGAAATAAGCTAACGATAGTTTCTACGAATGCTACTCACTGATGTAACTTCAAAAGAAGAGTCGAAATCTTGAAATTGAAGGCATAATCTAAGGGGGAGATTGCTAAAGTAACAAAGAAGTAGCAAGAACAAGGCATCATAAAAAATGTGAGATCAAGTCATCCTCTTCATGAGAAAGAAAAATCAATCAAGTGCACCAATATTTTATCCAATGTTTTCATAGACAAATATACACATGTATATATTATATATATCAGCATGCAGATAAATAAATAGACAAAGAATGTTAGAATCATTAAATTTTTCTCAAAAAACTGCATTCTCAAATTATTTATATGTATTTCATTGATGTACATTGTGATGATATATGTATAAACTGACAAATGATCTATGAAAAACTGATATCCATTCAAATATATTCACATGAAAGAAAGAGTAAAATTATGGCCATTATGAGAATGAGAAGGTTTTGTTTGTTTGTATGTCTGGTCCATAGAAGTGTTCATCATGAATAATCATGAGATACACATTCAAACCATATTTCTTGCAGTATCTTGTTGAAGAAATAAATTAAAATTTGGATCTGTGATCCGAATTTATAAATACCTCATTACATCATCAGGATTTCTCTAGAATACTTCAACACTAATGAATACCACATAAAGTGGCTTGAAACTTCATAACAATATCAACATAATTTTATAATTAGTGCACACTCTCATTGTAACACCCTCTTCCCACATCTACCCAAGTAACCGACCAACCAGGGTAAACATGTGACGAGAGGCTACTAATATGAGATTGAACCTCCTAGATGACCTTAAGGAAGTAGAACCAGCGGAAACATGCCAAACACACATTACACATCATCAAAAACACCTTCAGGAGGTAAACCACCCTCCCAGACCTTGGCAAGGTAGCGTCTAGGGCACCAAACAGTCAATTATGTGATTGCAACTCACAGATTTGTGACAAATTTTCAGCCTGTGAGCCTAGGTCACTGCCCATAACTTCTTGTAACTTTAGGAGAGGATAAATAACATTAAAAAAAATACATGGAAGCAATCGCATCATCAACAACTCATCTAATCCCAGCCAGCCATGACAAGCATTTCATCAAACATGTAACAAAAATTGCATCTACAGGTGTAAACAACATAATTAAACATGGGGATATAATACTTATTTGAGAATCACTAAGAAGAATTTCTCCCTTACATCATAAGTTGCAATAAAATCTATTTGACCATATATAAATTGTATATTCATTTACATGCAAAAACATGGGTAGAGCCATACATCATCACTAATAAAATACATGCTTATAACCATCACAATAACAACATAAATACAATGGATATAACAACAATAAAATTCATACATATACTAGTGCATTTTCATACCAAACACTATAGGAATGAGATATTCATTACTAAATGTAAAAACCAACTAGAGATGGGACTTCCACGTTCCACCCGACCATATATTGGCTAAACCAAATCTCTCTTTAGCCAATCACCCCTGTGCCATATTCCAAGCATGAATGTGGGATCTCATAAAACACATCAATCACAATCAATCTAGGGCTTCTAGAGGCCAAAAAACATCAACCATCAACCATTGATTCCGCCTCATGGTCAGACATCACATCCATCACAGATTGGTCTCTATCCAAGTTGTTTCATGGCTCCAGAGTGTTTTTTTTTACCAGGGCTTCTAGGACTAGTAACAGAACCCCAAATATTAGAGGGCTTCCAGAGCATTTTTCCAACTAGGGTTTCTAGGACTAGTAACTCAACCCACCTAGGGCTTCTAGAGCATTTTTCCAACCAAGGCTTCCAAGACTAGTAACTTAACCCACAATTGTTCTTCGGGCTTCCAGAGCATTTGTCCAACGAAGGCTTCCAGTCACTAATAACTCAACCCATAGTTAAAGGTTTCATGAGAATCAATCAAAAAAAAAAATGGAAATAAACCCACTACACCATGGCTATCCAAGAAATGGAAAGGCAAAGAAAATTCATGTGCATACACCATGCATTCCAAAACTAGTCAGGAAAACATACATGAAACCTAGTACCTGCACTCATAACCTATTGTATATGCCAAACTCAATTTCCTCTTGTGCTTTCCTGCTCTTACTTTTTCTTCTTTCTCCAAATCACGAAGTATGCTGCACTCTCCAAGAGTGTTCCAAGAATACTATAAGTATCCAAGAATATGAGAGAGAGAGAATAATGAGGGAGCTACAAAAATGCATTGACCAAAATCGTGAGCCAAAATCTTACCAAGTGATCATCATAAGCCTTTTTATTAATGAGGCCTCTATTTTCTTCATTTTCTATTATTTTCCTTCATTTTCCTCCTCACATGCAACCTGTGACCTTTCACCTCCCTTTTCTCCTAATTTCCATTATTTTCATAAATAAAATTCCAATTAGTGCCTCATGCCTTTCCAAATCCTTGGTCATTTCCTTTTCCAATTTACTTTAGCCATAATAACCGAAATGAACACCCGCTAGGATTTTTTTCCCACCATTCATCTTGGAATATGTGTCCCATCAACTGTGGTCTTATATATTTTTTACATGGATTTTTACCAGGGTTTTTACATAACCGTCCCCCTTAGGGGAGCACCATCCTCAGTGTTCAATGACACCTACAAAATAGTAAAGTTATAAAAACAAAACATACTGCCTCTGGAGCTTTATAACACAACTCCTTGTATTATTTACAATTACTAGTGCTGAAACATGACAACCATACCGATTCCTGGAGCTTTATAACATAGCTCATTACAATATTTACAATAGCAACCACATTTTCTTCAACTAAAAAATAATCATATTGCCTATGGAGCTTTATAAACCATCCCGATACAGTATTTACAATAATATACACATATACACATTTTCTCAACCAACAAATAAAAGGATATGATGCCCGTATCAATCAACAATAGAATCCATAGGCTCACACCTCCACCCTTAAAGTTATACCATGATTCACCTCCTTCTTAGGAATTCCATAATCCACTGTCAAAGTCAAAGTTGCATCCAATGTCTAGCATTACAATCCTATGCCACTGCACCCTCAGTGAACACTTATCGGCTCATTGTTCCATAGTGCACTCCCAATGTGTATCTGTTTGCATCTAGAAATGCTAATTACCAAAAAAAATCCACCCTGACCTTCCCTTCTCTGCTACACAGTCCCTCAGGAAATCTGGTCACACCTTCTGTGCAATCACTCACCTTCCAAGTTTCGTTGGCACCCCCATCTCGGGCAGTCCATCCCTTGGCAAGGATTCCTCGCATCGTAAGTTCAAACAAACAAGGGATATGCCTACCTCAAAACTATCATACTAGTCATAGCATTATCATGGAAATAAATGGATACTATTGGGTACCAGTGTCCCACAATGGCCTTGCTCGTGAAGTTCTTTACCAACATATTGTTGCATGTTCCAATTCCTTTTGTTGACACTGCTAGTTCTTGCATTTGGTTTCAATCATCCCAAATTGAGCATTACATGTTTTCCTGTACCAAGCACATAACTTCCATTAGATTCAAAATAAATTGAAATAACTTAAAATCATACATCATTGGTAGCCCGTCAATAAGGTACACTTGCAATCCTATTCACTTCCTTCCACAACATGTAAAATCACATCTTTGACCAAATCATCATGAATAAAAATATCACATCTCGTTAGCTCAAAACACAACCATCATAAACTAAAATCATGAATCACATGCAATCATCATAACCATAATCATAAATCATGTGTAACCATCATAAACCAGAATCATAGATAACATGTAGTCATCATACACCATAATCATAAATCATATGCATAATAAAACTGAAATAAAATAGCAATACTTATCCTTCATCAGTACTTAATTCTACCTTTGTTATTTCTGTACACACACCAGATCAATTTCCACACTCGACAAGCACCCGATTCCTTCTCTTCAACCATATACACATAGACATAGTGTACATCACAACATGTATACCCACATATGACATACAACACCATACAATACACACACCCACACTGGCATATGACACATACACCTACACCTAGTGTACAACACAACACAATACATATGCCTACACCGACATACAACACATACACCTACACCCAGTTTATCACCTACACCCATTGTAAAATAAAACACATACATATACATATACATAGTACAACACAACGAATACACTTGTCACGATACCGCAACTACACTATGCACATACATAGTACCGCATGCCCTCATCACATGTACAACAAGCACACAATACCACATGTATACTAGTACCATATGCACAACATGTAGAGAGTACTATCTATACACAACACTACCTACATAACGTGTGCACAACATCACATGTACGTGACACCAACTGCAAAATGTGTACACAACTCCAAATGTACACCACACCACATGTACAATGTGTACACAATACCATGTGTACATAACACCACATGCACACAACAACACTTGTATATAGCACCATATGTACGTCATGCACACAACACCATATGCACATAACATTGCATATTCAACATGTACATAGCACCATATGTACACAACACCACATATACAATATGTACATAGCACCATATACTCATATCACTGCATATACAATATACACACAACACCATATATACAATAGGCTTAGAACATCATATGTACACAATACTACATAAGAAACATTACACATCACCATGGGTACAATCATTGAGTATACAACATGCACAACATATACACAACAATAGCATTGTACATCCATAGACCACACACTAACCCCTCAAGAAACATTGCCTCTAGTGTCTTTCCACTATCAATGTTTATCCAAGCATGCCGCAGATCACACTACTTTCACTTCGCTGATGTGCCCCTCAGCATTACCTATTCATAACATAAACATAGGAATAGTACAAGCATATAACATTAAATCATATCCACATGACACTGAACTCATAGATATGTCAAGGCTACTTTTCCACTTGATTCTTCATAGCCTTGAACCTCTTCATGCCATTCAATTGCATAAGAAATCATTCCTCCACAAGAATGATCCTTGAAAACCCTGTCATATAGTGACATAGATACATACAATATACATACACATATATATAATCATTAGCATAAAAGAATCATGATCCTATCATAAAATGACATACATACAAACTTATATACATATAAACATCAGCATTAAAAAATCATGACCCATGATGACCCTATCAGACATGACATACATACATACATACATGTATACATATATAAACATCAACGTAATCATGATCACAACGCAATTGCTAGATATCATAAGGTATAAGTTAAGATAACTTCCTTTATCCATGCACAACATGAACATCATTGAGAAAAGTAGTTCCCAGCTTTATCCAAGGCATCTAACGCCTCAAATCCATTTACTTTAGCTTTTTGTTACCTTTCTCATGTCTGTAGTGCCACTGTCAATTTACCAAAATGGACCCAACCAGTACAACCAACTATCATAGTCTTACCTTTTGTTGTGCTTACTCATGCACCGAGCTTCATATGGGCCTTTCATAACTTGTTGGGTACCACACAACTCTCCCCGAGCTCCATTAATTTTCCTTTTTCCCAACAAATTCCCAAGACTCTCAAAACATAAATTACAAGAACAAGAGCAAGCAAGAAAAATACCATGAAAAACCAAAATAAATATGACACCGCAACAAAGTGGTATGACCATACACTAGACATAAACAAAGCCACAAATCAAGCACAAAAAATCATAAAAGACCAAAACCACAAGACTCTCAACGAACACCGTGACTCAATCCCTATGGTTCCCAATACTTCCAAAGGAAAGCTCAGCTTGAGCCTTCTTCAATATTTCACAACAATCTATTTTTCTATTCAATTCCATGTATCATATTTCCATAAACACATAACTCTCAGCACATAAATGAATATAAAAATATACCAGTTATATTACCGTGGTGTGTCAAACATGCTGACATGTAACTGAACACACATGTTAGCCATATGTACCAAATAGAAAGACAACACATCTATCATTTCAAAATCAATTTTTACCAAGAATAACAACCATGTCATAATCAACAATCAACTCACATTCATCGGTCATAATACATAATGCTACAACTATCACCTACTTACACTCAAGTATATACCGGATATCTTAGTACATAATTTGTTAGTAGAATCATCATAAAACAAGACCATTCATTCCTGTAGTATTTCATCCACCTTAATGTACCTTAGGGGAGGTTGTCTTGTCTGCAAAATCAATCTAGATTAGCACGATATGATTTCACAACACATCAGCTCAAACAAAAATAATATCATGATATTCATAACAATAACTAACTAACATAGTCACATCATAAACCCATAATAATACAATCACATATGGATAGTCAGTCTAGACATA
Source organism: Pinus albicaulis (assembly GCA_034641835.2). Lineage (NCBI taxonomy): Eukaryota > Viridiplantae > Streptophyta > Pinopsida > Pinales > Pinaceae > Pinus > Pinus albicaulis. The sequence goes on along the minus strand of CM076572.1, from coordinate 1,184,979,034 downwards.
ATACAACACACTATCATAATTAGGTCGACTCATGCCTATATGTCATAACCCTGACCATCTACATGGGCCAATCCAAAGTAGCATGATACATATAACATCAAGATGTTAATGAAATAAACCCAATCATCAAGTCACTAGCATGTAACAACAACAAATTATATATCATGATCATCAACCACATACAAGTTATCTAACATAAAAAAAAAATAGAAATGCATACCACCACATGTTGTTATCACTCATGACTATCTCACACATGTACATATAACCGCACTCATAAACTAGCATATATAATATATGTAACACTAAGATCAATAAAATGAAAGGAATACTCATAAAAATAATGCATATGACTACATTGATCAACCAATGTTTATCATATAGGTAACCATAATAATAGAATGACAAACATATAAGTAACCCTAATGCTTACAACAACCATGAATCACATACCTGCATGCCAAGCATACAAAATTGTATGACGATATGCTCTTACCTTGAATTCCAATGTTGCAACTTCATTTTGATGGTCTACATCTCCTTCTCTATCTTAGCCAACACATTAGCATCATAACATACCAATATCATCATGATGACCTAATTTCATAAAATGACCTTATGAATAACAACCTTCAGCAAACAAATGAAAACTTGACCATATGCACCCAATTAACATGTATAACCAATCATGAATGACCAATGGATGTCCCACATATAGCATCACATATGAAAGCACACATGTAAAACACACAATCATGACCAATATGTGACCTAGCATAAAAAATCAATGCATACACTACATCTAGCAACATGTAAGCAAGCATGCACAGAAAATACATAAGCATGAGAAACACATAACTAGTCATACACGCATGAAAACACGTTGACAAAAACACCATAAAAAATTCCATGGCGACACCACTGCCACCATGGACAACACAACACAGATGCAACAATAACATAGGCTACAAGCATACTAAACACATATGAAACCAACATAAATGCATGATCAACACGCTGCCCATCCATTCTAAGAGTTGAACCATGCTCTGATAGCACTTTGTAACACCTTCTTCCCACATCTACCTAAGTAAATAGCCAACTGGGGTAAACATGTGATGAGAGTCTAATAATAAGATTAAAAATCCTAGATGAGCTTAAGGGAGTGGAACCAACAGAAACACAAAAAACACACCTTCCACAAAATAAACAACACCTTCAAGAGGAAAACCACCCTCCTAGACCCCTGAAACCTAAAGGGAGGCTGGAGTTTGACCCTCTTTAGCCTTATCAATGGGAATATAAGGGAATGGGAGTGGTTATATACCCTTAGTCCTGGGCTAGCCATAGAAAGGTAGTGGCTAGTGCCCCAAACAATCAATTTTATGCATGTAGCTCCGAGATTTGTGCCACATTTTTAGCCCTTGGGCCCAGGTCACTTCCCAGAACTTCATATAACTTTAGTAGAGGATAAATAACATTAAAAAAAATACATGGAATAAATCGCATCATCAACAACTCATTTGACCCAACCCAACCATGACAAGCATTTCGTCAAAAATGTCACAAACATTTCATCGACAAGTGTAAAAAACAAAATTAAACATGGGGGTCTAATACTTATCTGAGAATTTCTAAGAAGCATTGTTCCCTTACATCATAAACTATAATACAATCTATTTTACCATAGATAAATTGTATATTCATTTGTAGGAAAAAATATGGGTATAGACATACATCATCATTAATTGAATACATTCTTATAAGCAGCACAATAACAATATAAATACAATGGATATAAAATCGATAAAATATATACATAAACCACTACATTTGCATACCAAATACCATAGGAATGATCTCATCATTACTAAGTGTAAAATCCAACCAAAGATGGTACTTCCACATTCCACTCAACCATAGATTGGTTGAGCTAAATATCTCTTTAGCCAATCACCCCCATGCCATATTCCAAGCATGAATCTGGGATCTCATCAAACACATCAATCATAATCAATATAGGGCTTCTAGAGGAAAAACCACCTCGACCCTCAACTAGTGATTCCACCTCATGGTTGGACATCACAACTGTCACAAATTGGTCTCTATCCAAGTTGTTCCATGGCTCCAGAGTGTTTTTTCAAACCAGGGCTTCTAGGACTACTAACTCAACCCCAATTGTTACAGGGCTTCCAGAGTGTTTTCCTAGCCAGGGATTCTAGGACTAGTGACTCAACCCATCTAGGGCTTCCAAAGAATTTTTCTAACCAAGGCTTCTAGGACTAGTAACTCAACCCATAGTTGTATGTTGGGCTTCCAGGAATTTGTTAAACTAATGATTCCAAGAACTAATAACTCAACTCACAACTAAAGTAATCATGAGAACCATCCAGAAAACAATCAATGGAAATAAATCCAAAAAAACATGGCTATACAGGAAATGGAAAGGCTAGGAAAATCCACATGTATACACCATGTATGCCAAAAATAGTGAGGAAAAAATGCACAAAACTCAGTACCTACACTCATAACCTATTGAAGCTGTTGATCCCAATGTCCTCTTGCACTTTCCTACTCTTCCTTTTCCTTCTTGCTCCAAATCACCAAGTATGCCACACTCTTTAAGAGTGCTCCAAGAATACTCTAAGTGTCTAAGAGTATGAGAGAGAGATATAGAATAATGAGGGAGCTCCCAAAATGCACGGACCAAAATCTTGAGCCAAAATCTTACCAACTGATCCTCAAAAGCCGTTTTATTAATGATACCTCTATTTGTTTTATTTTCCATTATTTTCCTTCATTTTCCTCCTCACATGAAAAATGTGACCTTTCACCTCCCTTTTCTCCTAATTTCCATTATTTTCATAAATAAATGCCAAATAATGCCTCATGCCTTTCCAAATCATTTTCCATTTCATATACCAATTTCCTTTGGCCATAATAACCAAAATGAACACCTTCCAGGATGTTTTTCCCACCATTTAGGGCTGTTACACTCATTTAATAGTATATTATAGTACATCAAAGGTATTAATAGGAAGTGTCTAAGCTAGATAATAGACTCTATGTAAAATGACATGGATAGATAAAAAAGTAAAGAAGTTTATGTCAAAGACATGACCCTCCTCATGTGCTTACGCCAAGGCTGCAAGCATTAGAGTACTAAAAAATAAAAATATAGGAGTATAAATGACAAGGGACATCAAGAAAATGTTGAGTATGATCATCCACTCTTTGTGTGCAACAAAAAACTAATTTCTTGATTACAAATGTAGAAGCAAAAATTAGCTACCAAATAGGTCACTCATTGCAAATCTAAGAAGATCAAGGCAACACATTTGTTTTTTTTCCTTCAAAGATAGTGTAGTGAAGCTTGGGGCAGGTGAATGGGAGCCATTTGAATGCCAACAATCTCTTCTCATCCTTTTCTCCAACCAATGAACATATAGACAACGTTACATAATAAAAAATGCTAGTGAACGTTACGAGGACGACGACTGAGAAAATATAATTTGGCAGCATTTCATTTCTATATGAGACTTGCATTCCAAAGTGTGCAGAAGATACACTGAATGTGTAGAATAGGCGTTGGACAAGAAAATTACATAATTATGAGAACGAAAATGCATTTACATTCATCATTTTTCATATATCATTTGATAGTGCTATCAGTTTTAGTAAATGCAATGAATAAATGGCTAGCTGGAGAGCGCTATTTCTCTTTGTGCACCCACGGTGGCAGTATCCCATGCACATCATTTGACTCTTCTAAATTATGGTTTTACACCTTAACCTTCTTCCTTGGAAAGATTTCATGCACCTTTGGATGATAATATGTGTCAAATGTAGTAGGATAAGATTCTATGGTTATATGATATTCGTTGAACAATATCAATGAATAACCTATCTTTGGAAGAGAAAATAATTTCATGAGGAAAAATAATTGAGGATATACAATATCACCATTTGAAACACCAAATCATGACGTTTCGTTTCTCATATATGAGTAATTTTGTCACCTACCAGCGTTGATTCTAATTAGGAGTTAAATATCTCTATTAATCATCTGCATGGGGAATAATTATTATGACTAAAGGCGCAATGAATTTTGATATTATGATATTTACACATATTTAATATGATTGTTATTAATGTGAGGTAGTATCATATTCGACTGGGTGACTTAGATGAGAATTATAATGGGAATAGCATATTGTCTTCAATATATGCACCATGAAATGGAGAAAAGGTACTCGTCCACATGGGAAGGTGGCAGTTCTCCGATGCTAAGCTAGTTTAGAGAGTTCAGTTAGTTCCATCATCCTTCAATAGTACTCCTAGATTGGATCATTTAGCTTCATATGCAATCCATTTCAGTCAAATTCAAATTCGGGGTCCAGTCAGATGGGATATTGCTTTAAGCATGACCTGAATCAAAACCCAATGTGTTTGGGGAGAGTATTGGTAACCATGGATTCAATTCAGTGTAGGATAACCATAAAAATTCATTTGTGATGATGAGGAGTTGGGAAACCGAATGGCTCTGCTAAATAGAACAACGATGAGGAGTTGGGAAACCGAATACATAGCTAGAATCTTTTTGTTGGAAAATTTGGAAGTTGTTCAAGTGTTGCAGCCAATTCTTTGTTGGAAATTATTTCCAACTGCAATATGAATAAGCAGGACAAAACATCAATTTTTATTTGAAGTTAAAGGACGGAAGAAGAATTTTTTTTTAAGTTTTTACTCTTAACCTATGCATTCAATTTTTGTTTTAAACCACCTGCAAATAGTAGGACCATCGCAACTTTCCTGATTTTCAAAATTGTGGTCTGAACCATGAAACCCCCGCCATAACTTCTATGCACTAACCGCATTGATTTACCACACCATTTTTTGCATTCAAACCTCACCATGCCATCCCTGTTTAATTCGCGCGATGAATGGACCCCGCCAGTACATGTCATACGTATGTCGACCAATCGGCATTTATCACACCATTCCATACCCACATCATATGCCCTTCGCAATCACGCATTAGCATGACCCTTCCAATTGACAGCTCATCCTCCCCGACAGCCAATAGCGTTTCATTGCATGAACTCCTGTCCTAGTCAGCGGGCACACCATTTGATGCGATAGCCCTTTGCAATTTTCTTCTTGTTCATTTTTCGCACCATCCGGTGCTGACGTCACCTGACACGTTTTTCTATGCGATAAACATATCGCATCATATTTGTAATGTTTTTTGTTATATGGCTTGATATACCACTGCGACATAATATTTTTATAAATAGGTTTTAAAACTTAGGTTAATGTCTTAATATTATGGCTATGGTCTGTATTGTAAACATATATATATATATATATATATATATATATATATATAAAGAAAGAAGAGTGAGAATGGCAGGTACAGAGAGAAATAGCATAGTAGAGCGAGAATATAGCGATTTAACATAGGGTATAATAACGTAAAACAAAAGTTCTTGATTCAGAACCAATCCCTATATTTTTTTTTTGTTATGTCTATATGCACATGAAATAGAGAAATCTCTGTGTTGAAAGAGGAAATAAATTCCTTTGTATTGTTTTAAGGATTTATCAAAAAATCCGACATGGTATCAGAGCTAGTCCAGTCTCTCAGTAGTTGCTGAAGAAGCTGAAGGAAGAAGAAGATTGTTGAAACATTTCTCTAGCAGACTGAAGGTTTTAGCAATTCAATCATTTTCATAGTAAGACTTACTGTTTGTTTAAAAGATACAATAGAGTTACTGTTTATTTAAAAAATACAGTCCAGAGAGTTGTAAAAAGAAGTATTAAGAGTCAAAGTTTACCTCTCCAGCAGTGAGAAAGTTTTATTAGGTTACACAGTCAAGCTTTATAGTTTTGCACAGTAATAAATGGTAGGAACTAGCAGAAGCACGAGTATGGGAAATACTCAGCTCCCACAGTTCAATGGGAAGAACTGTGACTATTGGGAAATCACAATGAGAGCTCTGTTTGCATCTCAAGACTTATGGGAACTGATTGAAGATGGATTTGAAGAACCAGCTGATGAAAATGAGTATAATGCCTTAACATAGGCAGAAAAGGATTTTTTGAAGAGTAATAAGAAGAAGGACTCAAAAACCCTCTTCTATCTCTATCAAGTAATGCATGAAAGCATATTTCCAAGAATTGCAGCAACAAAGAAGTCTAAGGAGGCATGGGATACCCTTTAGACATCCTATCAAGGCATGGAGAAAGTAAAGACAATAAAGCTTCAAGTAATGAGAAGAGAGTTTGAAGTTATTTGCATGAAAGAGTGTGATTGCTTAGACTCATTCTTCACACAGTTGATTGGGTTGGTTAACCAAATGAGATCTCATGGAGAGACAGTAGAAGAGAGAAAAATAGTGGAGAAAATATTGAGAATTTTACCCTTAAGATTCAATGTGATAGTCACTACTATCGAAGATACAAAGGATCTCTCAAGATTTACAGTTGATGAGCTTCATGCATCCATGATGACACATGAAGAAAAGCTGAACAGAACAACAAAATCATCTTTAAAGCATGCCTTCAAGAACCAAATGTCTTTTGGAAGATGAATATTTCAAGGCAGATCAAACTATCGAGGAAGAGGTAGAGGAAGAAGCCAGAATAGAGGAGTAAGAAATAGCCCTGCAAGTACAAGTGGAAGGGGAAGCAATCAAAGTCAGAATCAAAGGCAAGGCAACAACCAACAAGGTGGACAAAATCAAGCACATGGACAAAGGTATGATAAATCCAAAGTCCAATGTCATTACTATAAGAAGTATGGGCACTATGCCAATGAATGTAGAAAGAAACAGAGTGACATGGGTAATAGACCCAATGCTAACTTTACTAAATAAACTCAGAGTCAAGAAAATTTGTTTCTAGCATGTAATATGGCTGAAGACAAGAATGAAGATATATGGTTTCTAGATTCATGATGTAGCAACCATATGATTGGAAACATCTCTATGTTTTCCACATTAGATGAAAATGTGAAGTCTCAAGTAACATTGGGAACAGACAACAAAGTCTTTGTCATGGGGAAAGGAAAAGTAAGTGTTTTGATAAGGAAAGGAGAAAGGAAATCCATATCAGATGTATACTATGTACCTAGTATGAAGTGTAACCTTTTGAGCATTGGACAACTCATTAAAAAAGGCTACAATTTATTCTTTGAAGATGATGTGTGTACCATCATGGACAAACCACCAAGAAATCAATGGATTGCACAAGTGAATATGACAAGTAACAGAATGTTTCCTCTCAAAATGAGAGCAAGTTTGAAGAAAGGAGTTGCAATGGCAGCTGTGACACAAGAGACATTCCAAAAGGACGCCAAAGATGAAAACTGGATATGGCATTTGAGATTTGGACATCTCAACTTTGGAGGCCTAAATTTGTTGCACATAAAAGGTATGGTAAAGGGATTAGCATTGATTGAGAAGCAAAACAATCTATGTGAAGGCTGCATCTTGGGAAAACAACACAGAGAAAGATTTCCATCAGGAAAGAGCATAAGGGAAAAAGAACCCTTAGAAATAGTCCATTATGATTTGTGTGGACCAATGAAAACACCTTCTTTAGGAGGAAACCACTATATGTTAACTTTAATTGATAATTACACAAGAAAAACATGGGTATGTTTCTTAAAGATGAAGAGTAAAGTATTTGAGAAGTTCTTCCACTTTAAAGCTCTTGTTGAGAATCAAAGTGGGCAACATATAAAATTTTTGAGGACTGATAGAGGAGGAGAATATATCTCCAAATGTTTTCTATGTTTTTGTAGATAAAATGGAATTCACAAGTAATTTACAGCAAGGTATACACCACAACAAAATGGAGTTGCTAAAAGGAAAAACAGAACCATCATGGATATGGTAAGAAGCATGTTGAAGGAAAAAAAATTTCCAAATGAATATTGGGCTGAAGTTGTACATTGTGCAGCATATGTGCTAAATAGGTTCCCAAAAAAGAGTGTGATGAACAGAGTTCCAGAAGAAGCATGGAGTGACAAAAAAATTTGTCACCCACATGAGAGTATTTGGATGTGTGGCTTATGCACATATTCCGGATCAGCTAAGAAATAAGTTGGACAGTAAGGGGGAGAAGTGCATATTTGTTGGATATAGTGATGAATCAAAGGAATACAGATTGTATAACCCATCTACCAAGAATTTCATAATAAGCAGAGATGTATAGTTCATTGAGGAAGAAGCTTGGGATGGGAGCATTGAGAAAACAGTGAATGTAAAAACTTGTTTGTCTCAAGAATATGATGAGGAATAAATGGAAGGAAGAAATCCCTCATTAGCAGCACCTCCTCCACTAACACCAGACCAACAAGGGACACCACAAGAAAGTATGAGAACACCTTTGAGAAGTGATGAAAGTGTTTCTCCAAGCACAACACAAGGAGCAGATTTGAGTGCTTCCACAAGCACAAGTACAGAAAGTGAACGAAGAACCAGATTCAGAAGCTTGAATGAAATCTATGAGAAAGAGGCAACCAATGAAGGTATGAACTCTTTATTTGCATTATATTGTCATATATAATATCCTATTCATTTTGAAGAAGCAGTAAAAGATAGGAAATGGATAGATGCTATGGATGAAGAAATGAATTCAATAGAGAAGACCAATACATGGGAATTAGTTGATCTCCCAAAAGGTAAAGAAGTGATTGGATTAAAATGGGTCCATAAGAGCAAGAGAAATTCTGAAGGTAAGATTGAAAGGCACAAGGCCATAATTGTTGTCAAAGGCTACAAGTAGCAACAAGGAAGAGATTATGAAAAAACTTTTGCACCAGTTGCAAGAATGGAAATAGTGAGAGTAGTGCAGTCCATAGCAACACAACATAAGTGGAAAGTTTACCAAATGGATGTGAAATCAGCATTCCTAAATGGAGTATTGATGGAAGAGGGTTATGTTGAACAACCTGTAGGCTATGAGAAAGAAGGCCAAGATCACAAAGTATTCAAATTGAAGAAAGCTCTATATGGGCTGAAACAAGCACCAAGAGCATGGTACAATAGAATAGATGCCTATCTACTGGAAAATGGGTTTGAGAAATGTGAAGGATAACTCACACTATACATCAAAGAAAAGGATGGTAAGATGCTCATTGTTGTTTTATATGTTGATGATGTGATATTCACTAGTAATGATGCTTACCTCATTGAAAATTTTAAGACAGTCATGAAAGAAGAATTTGAGATGATAGATATGGGATTGTTGAGATACATCCTAGGAATAGAAGTAGAGAAAAATGAAAATAAAAATTTTATTTCTCAAGAAAAATATGTGAAAGAATTTATGGAAATATTTAACATGCAAGATTTCAAGGCAACAATAATTGCTACAGTGATGGGATTGAAATTGAGCAAGGAAGACAACAACAAGGATGTAGATCCAAGTTTGTATAAGAGCATAGTTGGCAGCCTTATGTATTTGACTGCAACTAGGCCTGATATTATGCACGTTGTAAGTTTAATTTCTAGATTCATGGAAAGGCCAAAAGAAACACATTGGCAAGAAACAAAGAGAATTCTAAGGTATGTGAATGGAACGAAGGGGTATGGTATTTTATACACCTCTTCTGAAAATTTTGAGTTAATTAGATATACTAACAGTGATTGGGCTGGAAGTAAGGATGACAAGAAAAGTACCTATGGATATGTTTTTAATTTAGGATCAGGAGCCAGTTCATGGGCTTCTAAGAAATAGCCAATTGTGGCTTTATCAACAGTAGAGGCAGAGTATGTGGCAGCTACAGCAGCAACATGTCAAGTAGTATGGATGAGAAGAATGCTAAGGGATTTGTGCCATGAATAAGTGAAGGGTACAACAATTTATGTGATAATAGCTCAACAATAGCATTATCCAAGAATTCAGTGTTTCATAAAAGAACAAAACACATCGATGCAAAGTATCATTATATCAGATAATTTGTGAACAATGGAGAAGTTGTTCTAAATAATTGCAGAACAAAAGAACAGTTTGCAAATATTTTGACAAAACCATTGGGGCAGAAAAGTTTTAATTATCTCAGAAAATGTCTGCGAATGCATGATAGTAGCAGTTGTGATTAAGGGGGAGTGTTGGAAATTACTCCCAACTGCAATCTGAATAAGTAGGAAGAAAACATCAATTTTGATTTGAAGTTAAAGGACGGCAGGAGCAACAACAAATTTTAAGTTTTTACACTCAATATGTGCATTCAATTTCTGTATTAAACCACATGCAAATAGCTGGACCATTGCATCTTTCTTGATTTGAAAAATCATGTTCTGAACCACGAAACCCCAACCATAACTTCTATGCACCAACCACACTAATTTACCTCACCATTTTTTGCATTCAAACCTCGCCACGCCATCCCTATTTAATCCGCGCGATGAATGGACCCTGCCACTCCATGTCATCCATCCTTCAACCAATCAGCGCTTATCGCACCGTTCCGTGCCCACGTCATATGCCCTTCGCAATCACGCGATAGCGCGACCCTGCCAACTGACAGCTCATCCTCCCCGCAGCCAATAGTGTTTCATCGCATGAACTCCTGTCCCAGTCAGCGGCCGTGTCATTTGATGCGATAGCCCTTCGCAGTTTTCTTCTCGTTCATTTTTCGCACCATCCGGTGTTGACGTCACTCGACACGTTTTTCCAAGCGATAAACCTATCACATCATATTTGTAATGTTTTTTGTTATATGGCTTGATATACCACCGCGACATAATATTTTTATATATAGGTTTTAAAACTTAGGTTAATGTCGTAATATTATGGCTACGGTCTATATTTTAAACATATATATATGTTTACAATACAGAGAAGAGTAGGGAGAGTGCTTGAGTGCAATAGAGAAATAGCGTAGCAGAGCAGAATATAGCAGTTTAACACTGCAAAAGATTGTAATAATTTTTTTTAATGAAAATAGAACATCAGTTCTTCAGTTCACGGTGTATCCCTGTATTTTTTTTTCTCTATATATATGCACATGAAATAGAGAAATATATGTGTTGAAAGAAGAAAGAAATTCCCCTGTATTGTGTTAAGGACTTATCAGAAAATCCAACATTATTATTTTAAAAAGGATGAAGATGACAACAACAAATTTACATTTAGAGGAGGCATGGATCATAAGTTCGTATCCAAAAACAATAGTGAGAATAATGTTAATGTGTTACATGGATGCTCTGTTTCTGGCTGGCCAAGGAAGTCAATGTTGGAAGCACAGTCGATGATGCTAACCATGCTAGGGACTTAAATGATAGCTTAGTCAATAATGAATAGTGAGTGTTTAAGCCATATGAGATTAACTCTCACATTGTAGATGGTCATTTTTACAACACAAAAGATGTTGTTTGGAAAGCATTTGTATTTACTACAACATCCAAACCAAAGTTTAGTGTTAGATAAAAACACAAAAAATATTTGTGAACTGGAAAATGTGACAATAGTAGTAACTTGAAACAAGCTGCAGAAATGTACGATGGTACATTTTCTTCTCAAACTTATAACTCCTGTTAACTCCTGTTATCACTAAAAAAAAAAAATTTCAAACATGGCATGTCAACTTTGTTTTGATCATGATCTAAATAGTTTTGAGAGTCCTTTTAGCATGGTTAAAGGTAAGTCATAGATTTAGAGGTTTAGTGTTCACCATCAAAATTCAGAAAAGGTCTTTTTTGATCCATTCCATAGTTAAAAAGTTCACATTTTTCATTTAAGGGTCATCTAAGTAAGTTTTGGGTTGATTTTCTACAATTAGCCACAAATCCATAGTTTCGTAGTGCCATTAGTTCAAAAAGTGAGTTTTGCGCTACAAAAGCGCTGCTACATTCGTAGCACAAAGTGAAAAATTTACACTGTGAGTGCTACGAAAGCGCGGTTTCGTAGCTATCATGTCAAATAAGCCAAGATTTGTCAGTTTGAGTTTGGAAATGACATTATAGGAGTATGCTGAGTCAGTTAATTACCAGATTCAATGTACCCACTTGTCCTAGAATCATCATTTTCATGATAGGGTATCAATCAAACATCATTTGATCATGAGGTGACATCTTTAATTCAAATTTTTGCCTAATTGAGTCATCCCTCTTTCATTCACCTTCACATATGTTTTCCAAGCTCTGAAATAGTAAGGATAAGTTTATAGTTGTTCCATCCAAAGACAACTCTCATCAAATCAAGTGAGGCTGTTCATTTGGTCAAGAGAGGCTACTTTATAGGTTTTAGAGAAAAAAATAGTTTTTCTACAAGAAACATGGCAGAGGAAAAGAAGGTCCACAGAGGGGGACATTGTCTAAGATACGAACCTGAGAATGAAAATTCTGTTATGGAGGATCAAATGGTAATGGAGGCCTTTAGCAAAGCTGGTTGTCTCAATTTTTTTGAAAATCTACAAGGTTGCCACACTCAGGTGTCCAAAGAGTTTGTTCTACATTTCAGTGGAACCACTACTAAAGTTGGAATGATAAATATGCCAGTGACACCTGAGATCATAGCTGCTGTGAGAGAGATACCAAGGGGACAACAATCTTGGTTTAAAGGTTTTAGGTTTGACATGGAGCCATGCAAGGACTTTATGAAACTTGAATTTATATACATGGACTTGAACAATGCAATACCCAGGAGCTGCATCAAGGATAACTATGCAAAGCTGCTATTCAACATCCAAAGATAATTCACATGTGAAGGCAAGTACCATAAAGTCTACACTTATCATTTTAAACTGTTGTTGCATTTCATAGGAATGATATCATTAGATTTACCATTTTACTTGCATAGAAGCCTTTCCAAAATGGATGACAAAGTCCAAGCTAAATTTGATGGTTGCGAAACATCTCTGTTTCATCACGGTTTGATTAATTTATTAGTTTTAAATGAGCTATAGAAAATAAATAGATATTTTTCTTCCTTTTTATTTATGAGTGGATTTGAAATGGAAGCCCTAACCCCAGCTAGAAACCTTAAGATCAAGGGAAATCCTTCACCACCAGTAGCAGAATCCAGTCAGCCAGTGGTTTCCAAAGCTAAGAGGTTTGTGAAGTTGAAACCAAGGAAGCAGGTTGAAGATAGAACTGAAAAAACATCAGGGCTTGTTGCAGAAACCTTATCTCCAACAAAAAAGAGAGTAGAAAGGGTCAAAGAAACAAAACAAAAACAAGTGGCCAGTAAGCAGGAGACCCAAAGAAAAACAAAAATTCAAGTATCAACATCAAAGGGAAAAGCAGCTATTTCAATGGTATAGGACAGTCCAATGATGAAAGGAAACTTGGATGATATAATGCATGCAATATACATAGAAGAATCACCCATTTTGCAGGCAGATTTCATTGAAGTGAATGAACCCAAACAGAGAAAAATGAAATCAGCAAAGAAATTGGAATTTGAAGGTGAGAATGCAGCTTTTTTTTTCAAGCTAGGAAACCTTTAACCATGCATGAAAAGAAACTCCAAGAAAGTAGTAAATGTATCCAAGTAACAATTGAAGCAGCCAAAGTCCCTGAAGAGGTGGTTGATCTCTCATCACCTATTGTGGAGTATGCCGCTAGCAAGATTGAGAAGGGAAAATAATACATGTCATAATGTCAAATGCTAGAAGAAAAGTTGAAGCTAGAAAATCAAGAGTTGGAAATGATGAGAAAGAGGGCAAGACAACACAATATTGAAAAGATAGAATTTAAGAGATTGAAGGCTATTTGGGAAGGTCAAACAATGGCTAGGTCAAAGATCCCAAGCAGTGCACGATAGTTCTTTACATGGATAGTTCCAGCCATTAAAGAAGAAATTTTTTTTACAGTGATAAACACTCATTTGAGAGAAAGTAACAGAAAGCTAAGAGGCCAAGTAGAAGATTTGGAGCTACAATTAAAATAGTCTCAAGATGAACTAAAAAGCAGAGGTACAAAATGACAAATTTAAAACAAACTCTAAATGGAAAATGAGGATTAAATTTTGTGAAGATTATGTTTTTAATCCAAATAGCTAATGTTTTTGATGAATCTATTGATATTCTGAAGCTATGGTACCTTTTTGTTTTAAATTTTGTCAAAATCTGGTTAAACCTGCTTGCACAACATTTTAGTAGCGTCTGTAGTGCAAAAAGGGTGAAATGCGCTACGAAACTCCTGTAGCAGCTTTTTCACCCTTTTTCTTATCAAATTTTGGAGGGAAGACTAGGTATTTTAATTTTAAATTTCTAAGGAAGTTATATCAAGTGAATATCAAGGTAAATCTAGAGGAAAGAAAGTTAAATTTTGAAGGAAAATGGGTAAACAGATCGTGCTACGAAAAGCGATATGAAACTGTGCTGCTTTTGTAGCGCAGATCTGTTTTCATTATTTTGAGAAGTTCAAAGTGGTTTCGCACAGCTGACATGAAGGGATGACTTGGGATATATGTCAGTCATGTTCCTAACATAAATTATCCTCGACATTATCAGTTGGAAGTGGTCAGAATATCTCAAGAAACTAAAGGGATCCTAAGCCTAAAAACAGGGGAGCAGTTTCCTAAATTGCAGAAGATCAACATCATCAGCATCATGGTCATAATAGGTTGGAGCTCATCATCAAGATTTGAATTAATGGAAATATAGGTGGAAAATTATGTAATTAAGTTTAGATAAAGCTGTTTTGAATGGAATCAAAAGAGTTCTAATTCTAATTGTAATAGGACTCTATATCAGTTTTACAGTTGTGTTTGTAATAAATACCATGTTTCATGGTTAGCATAGGTGTCAAAGCATAGGAATTCAATGTATATAGTTGTAGATGAGTTTATGTTATGATGTAAATGATCTATAAACGATCAAGGAGTCTAAATAGAAAGGGTTGGACATTTGTTAGCAAAAAGAATCTGTTTTATGTAAGTGACTATTTTCAGCCTAATACAGAATTTCTACTTAGACAACTCAAGATTCATGAGTTCTTGTATGTTCTTGTTCTGATGGCATATTTTCAATATTCTATTGTAGTGGTGTTTGCTTATGTTACTCATAATTCATTAATGATTCTCTAACTTCCTTCATAGAAAAACTGACTGTGTGTTTCAATGTTCTACATGTTTATTCCTTGACTTGAACTCTGATATGCCTTGACTTCCATGCTAGGTAGATTATTTTGGTTTTTCTAAAGAAATTATGACTCCATAAGCCCACTGTATACTTGCTAATGTGATTTACAACCAGTTTATATCATTTATCTATTTTTATCTCATATAGAATTAGCCATCTAAATATTTATCAAAAATCATAAACCCTTGAGAGAGCCCGCTCAGGTTGAGGAGGCTAAGCCTCAACCAAAGGATTGGTTTGAAATAGTTGCACAAGATTGGTTTGATGAGTAGCCCATCAGGTCTGATTTTGTGATAACATTTTGTTGTGTCTACCAGGAGTCTGAAGATTATACTTTCCCGAGATTTTGAAGTTGAACTTCTGAAGGTAGTAGGAGCTTAGGAAATTTTTTGAGGCTGCATCTACCTTGGTGACTCCGTTTAAAGTTTATATGCTCAAAGGTGGCTTCGAGAAGGATATACACAAGGAGTAATACTGACCCAGATCCACCTACCATCGTGGACAATCCAAACACCATTTCAAGAGGCAGTCAAGGCATTTCTGAAATATCAGGTACTCCATCTCCTTCGAAATCCTCGTCCTCTGAAATATTTAGAAGTCCTGAAGACAAAGAGTTGATGATAAAATTCATGAGGTTTTTTTTAGATCAGCAAATGAAAATGAGCTAATTGAAATTATCTTAGACTTACATAAGAGAGGAATTGACACCTCAAATCTAGTAACTCAAGAATACAAAGATGAATTCTGGGAAGTTGTCACTTCAGAATTGTTGTTGGAAAGAGAGTCTATAGACAAATTAAAGGAGATTGATCCTTTCAAAGTATTGTTGAAAAGTAAAGTTGGTTTACCTCTTCCCAACTGGATCTCAATGGTTAGTGGCCTACAAAGACCAAGAAGTCCTCCTCATAGTAGTTTATCATCTACTGTTTCTGCCTTTCCTAAAAGTACCACAGTACCTCTGACCATGGCTGGAAATCCACCTTCTGCACCTGCTATATATGCCCCGCTTTTCCTTCCTGCTATCTTACATGACCTCCCTAGTAAATATGCTGCTAGAATTAAAACATGGGGAAGTGATGAAGACATTACAACAATGTATCATATAGATCAATTTAATGACTTTATAGATAGGGAGGAAGTTGATCATGAAGATGTTAAATTGAGATTTTTCACTCAGAGTTTTACTGGTGAGGTTAGGAAATGGTATAAAGCTCTTGCCCCCAGAAGTATTCATAATTGAATGAATTTGAAGATGTTTTCCTAAGAAAATGGGGAAATAGAACTAATCCAGTATAGGCCCTTACTGAATATAGTACTTTGAAAAGAGCTGTTGATGAAACTGTCCAAAAATTTTCAAAAAGGTTTAATGAAGTGTTAGATTCTATTCCTTCTCATTTGAAACCACCAGAAGCCTTAGCTCAAATGAGGTATGTTGAAGCTTTTGACTATGAGTTTTCCATACTGCTGAGAGAAAGAGAATCTCCTACACTTTCTGAAATGCAAAATGATGCTGTGAAGGTGGAGGTTAATTTGATAGCAGCTAAAAAGTAAAAAATGGGTAAGGGTAAGTTGAAAGAAGAAGAGAAACCTTCATCTTCTACCTCTCAAGACAAACTGGATTCAATGATGAAAACAATGGAAAAATTGATGGATAGATTAGCCCTTGGAAATACCTCTACTCCCTCTACACAACATGAACCTCAATTTAGAAAACCTCAATTTAGGAGACCTTAGAATCAACAAAGTCCAAGGGAGAATAGAAATCAGTAGCTTGATCCTCCAGTGAGACCTCTTTTCAGTAGAATTTGGTTGATGAAGAAGATGACCCTGAAGTTTCTGAGGAGTCTATTCATTGTTTTGATGAAGAAATTTCAGGAATTTTCTTGACTAAGGAAGAACATGATCAATGAAATCAAAAGAATCATGAAGAAGAAACATCAGACTATCTAAAGGGGTATCAACATGCTATTTTTGAGATGCAGAAACAATATAATCTCAGAAATAGGAATGTACCTATCATTGCAAACAAGACACAACCTAAGAAGGATGCACCTAAGGTTTCTGATGGCAAGAAGGAAGCTCCTAAGGTCGTTGAAGGTAAGAAAGATACACCAGTTGTCCTTCCTACCAAAGAAGCTGAAAAATCTGTTTCTATTTTCAATCTTGAGAATAAAATTTCTAAGATAAAAATATCAGTCCCTTTTGGTGCAATTCTCAAGGTAGATGAATATAGAAGCAATATTGTTAAAATCCTAAACTCACAACTTGGAGCTGCTGATATCTTGAATGTATTAGAAGATTATCTGACCATATACTTGGGCCCAAGACTAGAAGATGAACAGAATGAGGAAGTTCCTCCTTTTTGTGTGAGTCTTAGCATTCACGACATGACATTGCACAATTCTATGTTGGATTTAGGGGCTTCTCACAATCTTATGCCCAAAGTAGTCATGGAAAGAATGGGGTTAGAAATAACTAGGCCATACAAAGATTTGTTTTCTTTTGATTCAAAAAGAGTTCAATGCATTGTTCTAATCAAGGATGTTGTTGTTGGTCTAACACAAGTTCTTGCTAAGATTGTAGTCATGGACATTGTTGTAGTAGAAATTCCACCGAAGTTTGGTATGTTGTTGTCAAGGTCATGGGCAGCAAAAATTAAAGGTACAATGCAGATGGATCTTACTTATGCTACCATTCCAGTTTTTGGGGAGCAAAGAAGATTGTATCGAGAGACAAGGGTAGCTTACATGGTGAGTAGCAAAGATAAACCCCAAAAATTTCCAATTTACGCTCTTGATACTGAGATTGGTTCTGCTATATTTTCAATGAATTGACTAATGAAGCGGAAGAAGAAAAGAAAGCAGAAAATCAGATTTCTGAAATTCAACAGTCTGAAAATCAGCAAGAAAAAGGTCAGCAAGTCAACAATAAAGAGGAATAAGGCTAGTGGTCATTGCATTTTTATGGGTCAGCAGGAAAAGAAGGAGTAGGAGCATGGATCTAGATTATAAATCCAAGTGATGAAATTAAGTTCTTCTCCTATAAACTGAACTTTGATTGCACAAATATCATGGCTAAATATGAATCCTTGATTTTGGGTCTAGAAGTGTTGAAAAGAATGAATCCTTAAAACATTTTTGTTTTTGGAGATTTAGAATTAGTCATAAAACATAATGAGGGTGTTTATCAAACAAAGGACACAAGGATGAGAGCATATAGGAATTTGGTTTTGGACATGTTAGAAAACTTTCAAGCCTATTCATTCACAGTCAAAACTAGAGAACAAAACTCCATTACTAATTCTCTTGCTATCTCTGCAAGCCTTTTAATTATTCCTATGCACTCCACAGAAAATTATGAAGTTGAAGTCTGCCATAGGCCAGCCATTACTGATAATATTACTCATTGTCAAGTTTTTGAGGATGATCAGGAAGTGAAAATTTTTATTGAGATGAAAGAAGAATTTGAAAATGTACAAGTAGATCAGTAGAACATGTTAGCTGAATCTAAAGGAAATTATAAAGTTTTGCAATTAAAGAATTATTCCATACCAAAGGGACTCATACCTCTAGAAAAACGTTTTGATCTGAATGATGTTTTTAAATCTCCCAAGATGCAAGCTGATGATGAAGAAGTTTAGAGTTGTAACCTTGGTACTATAGCTATGCCCAGCATGATTAAACTTTCAAAATTTCTTTCAGCTGATATGAAGTTTAAATATGTTGAAATGACAAAAAGATTAATTGATGTCTTTTCTTGGAACTATGCTGATTTGAAAGAATATGATCCCGCCATTATTCAGCATATTATTCCCATAAAGGAAAATGAAAGACCTTTCAAGCAGAAGTTAAGGAGGATCAACCCACTTCTCATGCCTTTGATTGAGAAAGAGGTTAAAAAGCTTTTTGATGCTAAAATCATTGTTCCAATCAAATTTTCAAATTGGCTTGCAAATTTGGTTCCAGTTAGGAAGAAGAGTGGGGAAATCAGAATATGCATTGATTTCAAAAATCTGAATAAAGCCTCCTTGAAGGATAATTATCCTCTCCCAAAGATGGATCAAATTTTGCAAACTATTGTCGGTTCTCAGAGAATTTCTATGCTTGATGGTTTTTCAGGTTATAATCAGATCCTTGTGCATCCTAATGATCAGGAAAAAGCAACCTTTACTACACCATGGGGTACTTTTATGTACGGCAAGATGCCATTTGGTCTCATGAATGCAGGAGCTACCTTTCAAAGGGCAATGGAGATTGCATTTTTTGAAGAAAAGGACAAGATGGTGGTTGTATATCTTGATGACATAACAATTTTCTCAAGGAAGGAAAAATATCACTTAAAACACTTGGAAATAATTCTGCTGAAATGTGGAAGGTTTGGCATCTCTCTAAATCCCACCAAAATTATTTTTTCTTTAACTTCAGGTAAATTACTTGGGCATATCATATCTAAAGATGTGATTAAGATTGATCCAAGCAGGGTCAATGCAATTCAGAAGGTGGATTTTCCAAGAAGTAGGAAGGAGATTCAATCTTTCCTTGGAAAAGTTAATTTTGTAAGGCAATTTATTCCTAATTTTGTTGAGATTTTGAAGGACATAACAGGGATGTTGAATAAGGGAGTTGATATTAAGTGGACAACAGAGGCAAGAAACTCATTTGAATAGATCAAAAGAGCACTCACACAAGCACCAGTATTGATCAGTCTTGATTTTTCCCAGGAATTTCTGGTTTTTACCTTTGCATCAGAGAATACTATCGCCAGAGTTCTGCTACAAAAGGGACAACATGGTATTGAGCAGCCGATTTATTTCTTTAGTGGGACATTAGCCAATGTTGAACTGAAGTATAATATCTTAGAAAAGAAAGCCTATGCTTTGGTGAAGGCTATCAAATATTTCAAAATTTATATTCTGCATTCTCATATTGTGGCCTTTGTTCCTAATACTATTGTGAAAGACATCCTCACTCAAGATGACCCTGATGGTAAGAGGGGGAAATGGATAGCCAAGTTGCTAGAATATGATATTGAGATTAAACTGACAAAATTGGTCAAAGGGCAAGGCTTGGTGAAGCTGATGGCACAGTCAAACTTTGACTGTATTGATATAAATTGGATTGCAGAAATATCAGAAATTTCAGATGATGAGGAGGAACTAGTTCTTATTGAAGAAAAATATATCACCTCAGCTTGATACAAGGAAGTTGGTTTTTTCCTACAACACCATCAAGCACCTGCTGATTTGAAAAAGTCCAAAGCAAGCTTTGTTACACTGAAATCTTTGAGATACTTTATATTTGACAGAAATATGTTTTGGAAGGGTACTTGTGGAATTTTGTTGAATTTATTGCTGGAGGAGGAGGCTGATAAAGTCATTTAGAAATTTCACAAAGGGGATTGTGGAGGTCACCATTATTGGAAGGCGACAGTGAATTTTTTTTTGAGAGTAGGGTATTATTGGCCTACAATGTTTAAGGATGTATACAAGAAGGTTGCTGCCTACCATGAATTCCATATTTTTGAAGGTAAGAAGATACTTGTACCCTTGCCTTTAATGCCTATTTATGTAGAGGTTCCATTCTAGCAATGGGGACTAGATTTTATCGGGGAGATTCATCAATCATCTTCAGGTCAGCATCATTGGATTCTTACAGAGACTAATTACTTCACCAAATGGATTGAAGTAATCCCAACTAGGCAAGCAAGTGATTCTGTGAGTATTTCTTTCTTAGAAAATAATATCTTGTCTAGGTTTCGTTGCCCCATGAATATTATAACTGATAATACACAAGCATTCAATTCTAAGAAGTTGATCAATTTCTGTCATCAATATCATATTACTCTTGTGCATTCTATTGCATATTATCCATAAGGAAATGGCCTTGCTGAATCTTGTAACAAGAGCATTGTGAGGATCATTAAAAAGGTGTTGCAAGAGAATAAGAAGGCTTGGCATTTGAAACTGAAGTATGCCTTATGGGCTGATAGGAAATATACAAAGAGGTCAATCGGAACTTCACCATATGAATTGGTATATGGCGTTGAGGCTATTTTTCCTACATCACTAGGGGTACCTATTAAGAAGCTGATTCAAGGGCTAGAAGAGGAACCAAATGCAATCCAAATGAGAATTAATCAGCTGATAGCTCTGCAGGAGAAAAGGAACGAAGTTTATGACAACAATCAGCAATCTCAAAACAGAATCAAGAGGACATTTAATAAAAATATCAAGGAAGAGAGTTTTCAAATTCAAGATGAAGTGATGAAATGGGAGGCCAGAATTGAAGAGAAAGGTAAACATGGTAAGTTTGAAAACTTATGGAAAGGTCCTTTCAAGATAGCTGCTTTCCATGGAAACAATACTTACATACTGCAGGAGATATATGGAAAACCATATGCTGGAGGACCTGTCAATGGCAGGTTTTTGAAGCATTATTCTTCCTAAAATTTGATGGATTGTTCATGTCATTGTATATATTCCATTTTATAAGTTTTTTCTGCTAATAATCACAAGCAAAATCAGCAAGCTTGAGCTCGAGGTGAAGGCCATTAGAGCTTGAGGAGGAAGCTTGGAAATTTCAAGGTTTTTTCTGTTTTGGTCAAGAAAATGGATAGCAACACTGGAACTACTGGTTCTTAGTGTACCATAGGGGCACACTATCCCAAGTGGAGCCACTATTATCACTAAAAAAAATAAATTCAAACATGGCATGTCAACTCTGTTTTGATCATTATCTAAATAGTTTTGAAAGTCCTTTTAGCATGGTTAAAGGCATGTCATAGTTTTAGAGGTTTAGTGTTCACCATAAAAATTCAAAAAAGGTCTTTTTTGATCCATTCCATAGTTAAAAAGTTAAAATTTTCATTTAAGGGTCATATAAGTAAGTTTTGGGTTGATTTTCTGCAATTAGCCATAAATCCACAGTTTCGTAGCATCTTTAGTTCAAAAAGTGATTTTTACGCTATGAAAGCGATGCTACTTTCGTAGCACAAAGAGAAAAATTTACACTGTGAGCGCTACGAAAGCGTGGTTTTGTAGCTATCGTGTCAAATAAGCCGAGATTTGTCAGTTTCGGTTGGTAAATGACATGATAGGAGTATGGTGTGTCAGTTAATTATTAGATTCGATATACCCACTTGTCCTACAGTCATAATTTTCATGATAGGGTATCAATCAAACATCATTTGATCATGAGGTGACATCTCTATTTCAAATTTTTGCCTAATTGAGTCATCCCTGTTTCATTCAACTTCACATATGTTGTCCAAGCGCTAAAACAGTAAGGATAATTTTATAGTTGTTCCATACAAATAAAACTCTCATCAAATCAAGCGAGGATGATTCATCAAATCAAGCAAGGTTGTTCATCTGGTCAAGAGAGGTTGATTTACAAGTTTTAGAGAAACAAACAAGTTTTCTACAGGAAACATGGCAGAGGAAAAGAATGTCCACAGAGGGAGAGATTGTCTAAGATACGAACCTAAGAATGCAAATGTTGTTATGGAGGATCAAATGGTAATGGAGGCCTTTTGCAAAGCTGGCTGTCTCAAATTTTGTGAAAAGCTATAGGGTTTCGACACTCAGGTGTCCAAAGAGTTTGCTCTACATTTCAATGGAACCACTACTAAATTTGGAATGATAAATATGCCAGTGACACCTGAGATCATAACTATTATGACAGAGATACCAAGGGGACATCAATCTTGGTTTAAAGGTTTTAGGTTTGACATGGAGCCAAGCAAGGAGTTTATGAAACCTGAATTTATATACATGGACTTGAACAATGTAATACCCAGGAGTTGCATGAAGGATAACTATGCAAAGCTACTATTCAACATCAAATATATTTCACATGTGAAGTTAGGTACCATAAAGTATACACTTATCATTATAAACTGTTGTTTCATTTCACATGAATGATATCATTAGATTTACCATTTTACTTGCATAAAAGCCTTTCCAAAATGGCTGACAAAGTCCAAGCTAAATATGATGGCTGTGAAACATCTCTATTTCATCATGGTTTGATTAAGTTACTGGTTTTAAATGAGATACAGAAAATAAATAGAGATTGGTATTCCTTTTTATTTATGAGTGGATTTGAAATGGAAGCCCTAACCCTAGCTAGAAACCCTAAGATCAAGGGAAATCCTTCACCACCAGTAGCAGAATCCAGTCAGCTAGTGGTTACCAAAGCTAAGAGGTTTGTGAAGTTGAAACCAAGGAAGAAGGTTGAAGATAGAATTGAGAAAACATCAGGTCTTGTTGCAGAAACCTTATCACCTCCAAAACAAAGAGTAGAAAGGGTCAAAAAACAAAACAAAAACAAGTGGCTAGTAAGCAGGAGACCCAAAGAAAAGCAAAAAGTCAAGTATCAGAATCAAAGGGAAAAGCAGCTATTTCAATGGCAGAGGACAATCCAATGATGAAAGTAAACTTGGATGATATACTGCATGCAATAGACATAGAAGAATCACCCATTGTGCAGGCAGATTTCATTGAAGTGAATGAACCCAAACAGAGAAAAATGAAATTAGCAAAGAAATTGGAATTTAAAGGTGAGAATGTAGCTTTTAATTTTCAAGCTAGGAAACCTCTAACCAGGCATGAAAAGAAACTCCAAGAAATTATTAAATATATCCAAGTAACTATTGAAGCAGCCAAAGTCCCTGAAGAGGTGGTTGATCTCTCATCACCTATAGTGGAGCATGCAGCTAGCAAGATTGAGAAGGGAAAGGAATACATGTCAGAATGTCAAATGTTGGAAGAAAATTTGAAGCTAGCAAATCAAGAGATGGAAATGATGAGAAAGATGGCAAGACAAAAAAACATTTAAAATACATAATTCAAGAGATTGAAGGCTATTTGGGAAGGTCAAACAGTGGCTAGGTCAAAGATCCCAAGCAGTGCACAACAGTTCTTTACATGGACAATTCTAGCCATTTAATAAGCAAAGTTTGTTAGAGTGATCAACACTCATTTGAGAGCAAGTAACAGAAATCTGAGAGGCCAAGTAGAATATTTGGAGCTACAATTAAAACAGTCTCAAGATGAACTAAAGAGCACAGGTACAAAATGACAAATTTAAAACAAACTCTAAATGGAAAATGAGGATTAAATTTTGTGAAGATTATGTTTTTAATCCAAATAGTTGATGGTTTTGATGAAGCTAATGATATTCTGAATTTTTGGTACCTTTTTGTTTTAAATTTTATTAAAATCTGGTTAAAACTACTTGCACAATAGTTTCGTAGTGCTTGTAGTGTAAAAAGGGTGATATGCGCTACGAAACTACTGTAGTATCTTTTTCACCCTTTTTCTTATCAAACTTTGGAGGGAAGACCAGGTATTTTGATTTGAAATTTATAAGGAAGTTATATCAAGTGAATATCAAGGTAAATCTGAAGGAAATAAAGTTAAATTTTGAAGGAAAATGGGTAAACAGACCGTGCTACAAAAAGCGCTACGAAACTGTGTGGCTTTCGTAGCGCAAGTCTATTTTCATTATTTTGAGAAGTTCAAAGTGGTTTCACACAGCTGACATGAAGGGATGAATTGGGACATATTTTAATCATGTTCCTAACATAAATTAGCCTCGAAATTATCAGTTGGAAGTGGTCATAATATCTCAAGAAACTAAAGGGATCCTAAGCCTAAAAACGGGGGAGCAGTTTCCTAAATTGCAGGAGATCAACATCATCAGCATCATGGTCATAACAGGTTGCAGTTCATCATCAGGATTTGACTTAATGGAAAGATAGGTGGAAAATGATGTAATTAATTTTAGATAAAGTTGTTTTGAGTGGAATCAAAAGGGTTCTAATTATATGTGTAATAGGACTCTATATCAGTTTTACAGTTGTGTTTGTAATAAATACCATGTTTCAGGGTTAGTATAGGTGTCAAAGCATAGGAATTCAATGTATCTAGTTGTAGATAAGTTTATCTTATGATGTAAATGATCTATAAAAGATCAAGGAGTCGAAATAGAAAGGGTTGGACATTTGTTAGCAAAAAGACTCTGTTTTATGTAAGTGACTGTTTTTAGCCTAATACAGAATTTCTACTTAGACAACTCAAGATTCATAAGGAGTTCTTGTATGTTCTTGTTCTGATGGCATCTTTTCAATATTATATTGTAGTGGTGTTTGCTTATGTTACTCAGAATTCATCAATGATGCTCTGACTTCCTTCATAGGCAAACTGACTGTGTGTTTCACTGTTCTACATGTTTATTCCTTGACTTGAACTCTGATAGGCCTTGAATTCCATGATAGGTAGATTATTTTGGTTTTTCTGAAGCAATTATGACTCCATAAGCCCAATGTATACTTTCTAATGTGATTTACAACCATTTTATATCATTTATCTATTTTTATCCCATATAGAGTTAGCCATCTACATATTTATCAAAAATCATAAACCCTTAAGAGAGCCCTCTCAGGTTGAGGAGGCTAAGCCTCAACCAAAAGATTAGTTTGAAATAGTTACATAAGATTGGTTTGATGAGCAGCCTATTAGGTCTAATTTTGTGATAACAACTCCAACACCAACAAACTAAAGAAATTTTTTGATAAAAAGTATGAAAATCCATCTACTAATAAATCATCAATCTCTAGATCAGTTAGATGAAGTGTCTGCTCATTTGATAATCCATATGTAGCTGAGTGCATCCTTCTTGCCAAAAAATTTCTAGTTCTACAATTTACAGCTCAGTTGGACCAACAACTTGTGGCCAAATTCCTTCAACCTTCATCTTTAATGCAGACAGGAAGTTTAACTGTGGGAGCCAGAAAGCTGCAAGTCCACTGCGTGAACCATTTTCATTCTATGAAGGTTCTACCTCTATATCTATTGCACATGCATTTAGTAGTGGGTCTACAAAATAAATTTCCAACAAGGTTAATCTCTCAACCAACACTCGATAAATTGGAGAAATTCCTACAAACTCAGAGACACCGCAATGTGAGGGTAAATCCTTAATGAAGGATAGTTCTTGGCCGGCTATGGATAGTTTTTTTTCAAGGTTGAAGTAGAGTTTTGAGTTTATTGCTAGCAAATAATCGATCAAGAGCCATAGTAAAAGGAATAAAAGAGAAAAATCTCAGTTTCCCACATCCATGAAACGCAAGATTGGTAGGTGCTCTGCTCATAAGCCAAAAAGATTTGGGGCAATATTCTACACCATGGGAAGCTTTCATCTAGTATTTTTCTCAATCATGATAAAATTTACATGAATCTCTTGTCATGGAATCAAAGGTTGAAGATTTCAGGTTTGCAGCTGTAAACTTACATATTTATACCAATAAGTAAATGGATACCAAAAAGTCACCACCAAGAAAAGACATCCAAAGAAAGAGAGAGTCTTTCTTCACAGATAAGTAACAACACTCATGAATAAAAATATTTGTTTCCTGATAAGAAGTAATAATGGTAAAAGGAAATATGTTGAAGAGAAGATACATATTTCAAGTGCTCAAAGTGATTTGTTAAATTCTAAAATGGAAAATATAAGAATTGATGAAGGTGGTGCAAAATCAGAATCTGAAGAAAACAATATAAAAAATTATTTTTCCTTTTCATCTCCCTCTCCAAATTCTACTCCATCAGTGTCTAGATGACATGCCAGAAGAAGTCATCGGACAAAATTTGGAGAAAATATAAATGCATTAAGTTGTGAT
Organism: Pinus albicaulis; assembly: GCA_034641835.2. Classification (NCBI taxonomy): domain Eukaryota; kingdom Viridiplantae; phylum Streptophyta; class Pinopsida; order Pinales; family Pinaceae; genus Pinus; species Pinus albicaulis. The sequence continues at coordinate 1,184,952,252 of CM076572.1, read as the reverse complement.
ATTAGGGTTGAGTCATCTCCTTTTACCACATAGCCTTTTGTTTTTCAAATGAATAGAATGCAACAATAAATCAACATTCATAATGGAGCTAATATTCAAGGTACAAAATAGAAAGATGAAGAACATAAAGGAAATGATTTTTCATATTATTTTGATGTGTGAAGTTGGCAAGAAATTTACTTGATGTTAGATTAAAAAAAAATTAATTGTATTTACGGGGAAAAATTGAATACCAAATAGAGCAATTTTTTAGGCTATGCATTCACTTTCAGGACAACACCTTTGTTTCTTTTGCCCCATATATAACTTCATGTATCAATTCATTGAGTGGTATGGTGGTCTATCCTTTTCACCTAGAATATTTGATGATAGTTAATTATAAAATGTTGAATATAATTTGCCTATGTTTCCAAGACCCCTTGTCATTGATATCAAAGGGGGAGGTAAGAGAGGAGAGGAGAATAGCTAGAGGAGCATCTTGGGAAGAGAAACAAAAAATAGATAGTGAAAGAGAAGAGGTATCAAGGAGAAGCACAAGAGCAGGTGTGTTTCCATCAATGCCAAAGGGGGAGAATGTTGGTAATATTGGCATTGATGTCAAATGGTAATGATAAGGAAACTTATTGTAATAAAGTTGATTAATTAATATTAATGAGTTTTGTTGATATAATTGAAAAGGCTGAAAGTGATGTGAAGTGTAAAGGTTATGATATTCAATATGAGGGCTAAATATTTTCAAGTGGGACATAAAATACTTAGACAAAAGTTGAAATACATATATTTCATTGAACAAAAAATGTAGACAATACAAATCTGATTTGTCTCTTGTCATTATTACTAATTGAGTTGTTACAACACTATTTTAATTACAAATATTTTCAGAACTGAAAGTGAAGCTATTGAGAAGTTTTTAAAATCCCAAAGAATAAAAATAGCCAAGAGGGCTTCCTTATAATATATAAAATTTTGAATGAAAAAGAAATTTTTGAAAAGAGAAGGAATTTTTATAAGGAAGTTGATGGGAAACAATAAAAGAGAAAGAGTGTGGAAGAGAAGAAGCGGTTCAATAGTAAACTTGACAGCAGAATTGTATATGACGTAACCAAAATTTATAACTTGATGTTGTGATTAAGAAATTTATGTTCCCTTATATGTTATAGCTTTAAAAAGAATAGGTTGTATCCTGTTGAGGTAGGAGACTCATGTGGGTTGTAGCCTGTAGAAAACTTGTGGGAGTTGGAGCTTCCTTTTAGGTAGGATCCTATTGTAGGTTGGAGTATACAAAAATTTAATGTAATAAGGAGTAGCATCTTACCTTCACATAAATTTCAACCTAACATTCATGGTTTTCTCCCTTCAGGGTTTCCACTTATATTTGTGTCTTCATGTGTTGTTTCTGAATGCTATGTGAATGATCTTGAATTATTGATAAGTAAATCTGCAAATTTCTCTCTTTGACACCCGCAAAAATAATTCAATGGTGCATGAAAATAGACCATTATTTGGATAATAAAATAAATATGAGAAAAATAAAATAATATTAAATTACTGATTCACCCGCACCCCCCTCCCCCTAAGTAATTTCCAATCATAAATATCATATATTTAATTGTTCAATAGGTTGAAGCACTCTAGAAGAGGAAAGCTGATTGTCAGAAGATGAAATTTGGCTTCCATATGATCAGCCACCCATATGCATTACTTGGCAAGCCAAACATAATGAGGAATCTGAAAGTCAAAGGCTAGGTCAAACCAAGGAATTGTGTGTTACAGTTGCACAGTGAAGAAAAATAATCAAGCGAGTGTGATACTGATTTGAAGAAATAAGAAATCTCTTATGACTTGATTTTACAATAGAAAGTCATAACGAGACGAGGAATATTAAGATAGCGATCTCATAGGTGTCAAGTTGTTTGTGATTTATCAACTTGAAACTGTTTTAAAATTTTTTATGATTTATCGACGATCTCTTCAATGCGTGCATGAAGTCTTGATTGATAATGGATCCTGCACTCCAGGAGGACTCCCTATGAGCTATGAGGTTTTCATTTCAAGTTTTGAACTAGTTTAGTTTCCATTTTTCTCAGAATATCATTTTCGCTATAGTTTTCATTTTTGGTAATTTATCGTTGTTTCAGAGTACTCATAAAAGGGGAAAATACCAAAAAGAGTTAACAATTCAATTCATCTTTGGTCACTCGTACTTATCATTTTATCATTTCATGATCGTCTTAGATAAGTAATTCTAGCTTTCAAGGTTTAAATTCTGTTAGTCGCTAGTCATTTTCAAGTTCTATTATGTTAGATTGGAAATACAATTTGGAAGTTAATACGCACACTAGTAATCTCTCTTGAGTTAGAGTTTCATTCTCGTTATATTTATTTCACTATCATTTCCTTTTAAAAGAAAAATACCTTTCAGAGTTTAATATTTTTTCATCAGTTTTCTCATAGCAATTAGATTAAATTTGATTCCATTTCAGTTTAGTTTGTAGATTTATTTTTCAGTACTTAGTGCAAAATCAATTCAATTCCGTAGCATTAGCATTACATTATTTTTCTATTATGTTTTGATTCTCTAGCATTTATTTTAAGTAATATTTGAAATATTAGATAGTTATTTATTTTGAAAAGCTCAATTTATTAATTTGTACTATGGATAGAAAGAACATGTGCATCATTAGTTTCTAATTTGTAGTTCATTTTATATTTGGTTTTATTAACTTTTACAATTAATTTTGTGCTTAGAATAAATCCTAGCATATATAGTGCACATACATTTCACAAGTACATGAACATTGGTTGAAATTTAAAGAAGTAAATTAAATACAATTAATTTACCAAACATTTTGGCATCGTTGTCGGGGAAGTGTATAGAGGATTTATTCTTGTACATTATATAGGAGTACTTTCATTTGAATAAAATTGAAAAAGGATAAAAAATATTTATGCATAGAGAAAGATATTCTAGTGGTAGATTTGTAAGTAGAGGTAGGATTTTGATTCCAACATCACCATTCACCCCACCAAGACCTCGTAGTGCCCCACCATCCAACAAAACTAGTATTCCATCTGAGCCACCTTGAATATTTTTGAAATTTATTTTACTATGGCCTCCTCTTTTATAGCCTAAATTAGAATTGATTTTCCTTTGTTCGTGTAGAGGCTCGAGGATATTCCAAAATATGTAAGAAAATTATGGAAATATCTCCATTCCACTGTGGAAATATATCCAATTAATAACACATCATCAAAAAAACAATATCCTACAACCAGTTATAGTTCCCTTTGATCTAACATTAATTATGCATGTACTTAATCAATATATAACGAAAAGGAAAGTAAACAGGGAAAGAGAACATCCATGCCTTATTCCTCTTAAAGACTTGAAGAAGTCATAAGGGATAGCAATGATAATGAAAATGAATTTCACTTTTGTAATACATGCCATGATCTGGCTAGCCATCTTAACTCCAAATCCAATCTTATGAAGAAATAATTGGAGGAATTCGAAATCCACGTTGTTGAATGCTTCAATGCATATCAATTTTCATGAGACAAGCATCTTACTTTAGAGCTTTGATAGAGTGTTATCATTCTTGAGTTATGGCCACTGCATCTTGGATTTTCCTATTACCCAAGAATCCATTTTTTTCTAAAGAGATATGTTCGGATAGAGTTGTTTTAATATGATTGGATATAATTTTCGATATCAATTTGTAGACTGAGTTGCATAATGAAATCAAACTATACTTAGTTAATTATGATGTATGTTCCACTTATATATGGGGGCGATGAACGTGTTTTTTAATGAACCCGAAATCACGCAAGTTCTTCTTAAATCCTCAACAACTAAAAAAAAATTGAGCTCCATGATGTCCATGAAGTGAATAAATAGTTTGATAGCCCATCCATATAGACCAATAATTTTATCCCTATTCATGTATTTTAAAACTCTGGAAAATAATCCCTTACTGATAGGCCTTCCCATGTGGGAAATTTCATCTAGGTTAACCATCCTTGGGCATAAATTAATAACATTTATTTGGGAAGTAAAGGGTACACCCTCTCTAGATTTAAAATATATAATAAAGAATATTATAGACTCCCTATGAATATCTTCAAGGGAAGTGAAAGTGTTCCCATATTTATCCTTGATACTCCAAGTAGAATTATACTTCCTTCTTTTAGAGGCTTGATTGTGAAAACACCGAATGTTATTTTCCTCGACAGAGACCCATACGACTTGAATTTTTAAACGTCAAGCTTCCTCTCATTGTTTAAGAACCTATCCCTCTCTAGTTTCATATGAAAAAAAACTTTTTCTTTGTAGATTCCGAGAGAAATCATAGATCCATATGGATTTTAAAAGTATTTAATATTTATTTCTTAGGACAACAACTCCTTGTTGAGAGACTTATTTTTCTCTCTTTCCCATTGTCTCACTCATTCTTTAAGAGCTTTAATTTTTTAACAAAAGGAATCCATACATTAGGATATCGAGGAAGGGGTAGATATATTCCAAGACTCCCTCAATAAGGCATCAAAGTCCTTTAAGTTTAATGACGAGTGGTTAAATTTAAAAGGAAAATTATTCCTCCTGTTAACCTCAGACAATTTGAGAAAAATGGGGTAGTACTATGAGATTGAAGTTCTGTATGACTAGGATTATAGACCATCTAATCTAGCAGACGACCCTTGGTTTACAAGAAAGAGATTAAACCTCATCAAGATCCCTTCCAACCCTGTGTGATCGCTCCACTAAGTAGGTTGTATATGATTTGGAATGATATCATGGAGCATATAGTGATCAAAAATCTCTTTGAAAAAGTATTTTAACTTGTCATCTCTACCTTTTGGTCCTCAATTTTTTGTTGAGCTCATAGTAAGATTCTAATCACCTGCCACCAGTAAGTATCTTAAATCAAGCAATCCACATTCATCAATTTCGTCCCATAAACATTTCTTATCCGAGTAAGGTGCATATAAATTGAGGACATGGAATTGAGAGTTGGATCCTCTCAAAAAACCAGAAAGGATAATCCCTATGAAAGAGTTGTATGCATTGATCTTAAGGATCCTAGAATCCCACATGGCTGCAAATCCATTAGAGTGACAAGTATCATTTATGGCACAGACAACCTAGTTAAGGAAAATTCAACAAGGATTCCCAAACTTTCTCTTTTTTAACCATAGTCTCCTAAAAGAGGACAATAATTGGTTTCTTCAGTAGAATGATGCTATTGAGGATTTTTTTTTGGGCTGAACCAAGGCTTCTCACATTGAAGGAAATCATAATCATTATGGAGGAATAAATCCAAGTTTTTCTCCTCTAAGGACTCAGGAAGTGAGAAAATCGACATCCTCCTTGGCAAGGAAGGGACCAGAGTATGAATGAGATAAGGGAGGGATTTCATCCTCTATTTTGGGATTATAAGGATGAGAGGTAAAATAGGTCATCAAGACATTTTAGATATTGAATTTTTGACCTATTTCCTTCCTCAAAGTGACATTAGTTCTAGAGTCTGGACTAGAAAAAATTCTATACTCCTCAAAGAATAATTTCTTAATGGTAAATTCCTCAAGGGAAACATATTTTTTGATAGATAAGAAGCCCATTTATGGGTCCTAAAGGGTGGAGAAGAATGTAAACTAGTGAAGGAACCAAAGTGAATAGTTTAAGAGAGGGAGAAATTGGTGCTAGGAGGGTTCCTAAGCTGATTAGGACCATTACGATTTATTCGTGAAAGGTTTGAGTCACCCTAGGCCAATTCAAGCTGGTTCGATATGAGAACAGGGTCAGAAAAATTAGTAGAGGAAGCCTCCTTGTTACGGGTTCTGATGATAGCATTGACACGGGCCTCAGGGTAGAGATTATGTTCAATAGGGAAATCCTCATAAACATTTGAGATATGGTTTTTAGGAACACTAGGATTAGAGTGTGGATTAGGTTTAGTGAAAAAATCAAATAATTTTCCTTCAATTAGTACCTACAACCTTTAATACATGTTGTGGCTACTTGGAAGGAGCTTGTGGAGGTTGTCCCGAGTCCATACCAATGTCCGCGACTTGAACCTTATGTTAATTATCATTTCCAAGACTCCTTAGTCATTTAGCGATAGTGTCACTTTGAGTAGAATGAAATTCATTTTGCATGATAAACACCATAAATGAAACTAACTATTAGGCCTAAAAAACTGAAATTTGAAAAAAAATGGTATAAGGAGAAAAACCTCTTTTGGAAGCTGACTGAAAGGCTCCAAACCACTGAAGTTTGTGACTGCAATCTAGAATCAAGGTGGTCACAAACTAGCTTCACTACTTGGTCACAAACATACTTTGAACTATGATAGGCCCTCATATACCCAAAATATGTATAAGAAAAGCTTCCAACAACATATATTTTCACTGAGAATAGATTACTACTTCCCATGGAGCACAAATTCTATCGATATTTTCTTCCTTGTCCATGGAGAACCTATGGAGAACAGTGAAAAACCATTCTCTCATTTCTAGTGCAAGTATCGTTAGTTGTGCATTCATTGATATATATATATATATATATATATATATATATATATATATATATATATATATATATATATATATATATATATATATATATATATATATATATATAATTGTAAATGAATAATATGTTGCAAATGTTCATACAACTGATAATGAAAATGTTATTATAAAAAAAAAATCAATGTTTTTAAGATAGTTACATCTAAACTGAAAACAACACCTCAAACATTATTTTAAATTCTGAAGTAAATCCCAAGAATCCATGAAAATTGTCCCACAACCATAATGCATATAGAATAAATTCAACTAAGAGAGACATAGAAATTTAGAAATTTAACCTTATTATTATGGAATCTTATGATTATAATATTTAATTAATAAAAATATTATTAACTTGTATAATTATTATTAATAATAATTGTTATATTCTATAGTTGAGTTATACATTTTTATACATTATGTAAATAATTTAAATTACATATTATTTAACAAAATTTATTATAACCAATGCGGTATCTTTAAATTACAAATGTTACAATAGTTGTAACAATAAATGATCCTTCAATGTTTTGTCATAGTAATGCTGGAAGGATAGGTGACCATTTGGAGTATGTGATCGCAAATTTGAAGGTCTTTGGATGTATCGAGATGAAATATGAGTTTTTGATATATGTTACTTGCCAGCTATTTCATATATCTGGGGAGTTTTCTATTTCCCATCAACCAGTTTGTTAAAAAAATATGATCATGCAACAAAGACAAAGGAAAAGAAACATCCATCCAAACGTTTTGCGTACAACGAAAACTCATACTTGTAGACACCAAAAATAAAATGATAATGATATAGGTCCAACACTACCACGTATCACACTTCCCCCTCGACAAATAAAATTCAATATTTAGCAATGTAGTATTACAATAGGGTTAGGTTTATTTCGTAACTATCTCCAAAAATAGGTTTGGTCCCCAATACTTATATCTAGCACTATCCCCACAATTTTTCCCCATCCCACACATGTCATGCTTAATTAAAAAGTGTTTTAGAACAAAAAAACAAAAAATTATGGAAATTTGAATTCCCAATGATTTCTTTTATATTTTTGTAAAGTATTGAATTCTATGACAATAAGAAAAAGTAATGTAGGTATCCTAATATGATATATATGCAAAATCGTATATTTTACCCTCAAAATCAAGGTGTTGACGGTGGCTGTAAATTTGTCAACTAAGGGGGTATACCCGGTATGAAGTCCCAACTAGACCTCATATTGTTTGGAGTAAGAGCCCCATCTGGAGTATCAACCCAACCAACACAACTTAAAGGTTTTCCTTGCCTTAAATGGGTAACATAAGAGATTATACACATAACCTTTGAAACAAACAAGTAAGTTGACACTCTGAATAAAAATATTCCATTGCATAAAATGAGACTTCCATGAGAGGGAAAGAGAGAATGCGCCTCTGGAAGGAAATTAATATTACTATCCTAAGAAAGACATATAAGAGCAAAGAAAGATTCATTAATTATCTAGAAATTATACAAACAATATGTATACCAATGGATTCAATCTGATCATGTGATATGGTAAAGCAAGATACTGAATCCTTCGACAAATTAATTGCGGAAAATAAACACGATCACCAATCACAACAAGTAAAGAAACAATAAAATAAAACCACAACACAGATATTTTCCCAAGGAAAGTTTGCTGCTCAAAACCCCTCTATATTCTATTGTATATTCACCAAGGAATCATGAAACAATTACAATGCACTCTTCTCACAAGAGTCTGTTGCACTCTCACAACTATCTCACACTGATCCGGACAAAATCGACCAACACTTAGCCAATTTTAAGCCTCTTCTCAGCCTACCTTTCTTGCGAAATTCATGTGGAATGCAATCCCTATTCTTTATGAATTTCAACCTTCCAAAACTACGCAATGCTCATGGGAAATCATATGGGTGTATTACTGCATGAAAGCAGTTTTGTAATAATACAACTAATAGTTAGCATCCCTTTAACCTTTGTCTCAACTGGGTCTCCATTAGAACTGACATGCATACAACTATTAATATTAAATCACCAGTTACATGACAGATCACTGCATTTGAATTAAATCTTATTTAATTCACTTGACCTCTCACTAGTGCAACAATCAGTTACAACTAGTTAAACTGATTTTAACTCAATTAGTTGAGTTAACTGATTTCTCATGCATTAAACTAATGCACTAACTACAACTTGAACTCAATAACTAATAGAATCACTCTGTATGTCTCACCAACCACCCTCAACTCGAAATTCATGAGCTAACTATGTTTATCACACTCAGTTAACTATTACAAGTGATTATGAGATAATATTACATTTTATTGTCCAATTTAATTAAGGGAAAATTAAATTAGACACACATTTCTTGTTGAATTTTCAACACCCCCTCTCAACAAGAAATAGATTATCATCTACCCCAATCTTGCCTCTATGGTATTCGAATTTTCTCCTGGAGAGCGCCTTCATCAGAATATCTGCATCCTGATCCTCCATGGGAATGTACTAAAGTAGCATAATGCGTCTCTGAACACAATCTCTGAGATGGTGGTACCGAATGTCTGTATGATTAGACCTATCATGGAATACCAGATTAACCGAGAGTTTTATGCAACTCTGATAATCACAATGTATCACCGTCGGATCCATCTGATGACCAAACAAACCAACCAGAATCTTCCTCATCCATATGGCCTCACATGCAGCCTAACTAGTTTCCATGTACTCTACCTTGACTGAACTGAGTGCCACAGATCTCTGCTTCCTCCTATACCAAGAAACTATTGTCGATCCTATGTTGAAGATCCCTCCTAATGTGATCTTTCTGTCTGATGGAATTTCTGCCCAATCTGCATCGGTGAAGCCTTGAAGCTTCACTCCCTCTGTCTGTCTGTACCATAATCCATACTTTGTAGTGCCCCTGAGATATCTCAATACATGCTTCCCCGCCTTCCAAAAGATCTTGGTCGGCTTAACTATAACTTGAAACAGTTGGTTAATTGAGTAGCAAATGTCTACTCTGGTGTTCACCAAGTACATGAGTGAACCCACAAGATGCCTATAAATAGTAGCATCCACTACCTCACCTGAAGTAGCATCATCCTTCCTCTAGTTTCTTGCGAGAGGAGTCTCCATGGGTTTAAAACTCTCCATGTGAAACTTTCTCAGAATCTCTTTGGCATACTTTCCTTGAGAAACAAATAGCTCCCCATCACGCTGCCATATCTCCAAACCAAAGAAACAGTGAAGGAGTCCCATGTCCTTCATCTCAAACCTTCTTGTAGGATCCTCTTTGCAATAAGTTATGAGTTGCTCATCAGCTATCAAAATAATATCATCAACATAAACTACGATAATCAAAAGGTTACCATCAACCACAATCTAGTATAGGTTTGCATCCGCTTCACTTTTAGTGAAGCCCTACCTGGTGAAATAGCTATCAATCCTAGTGTACCAAGCACGAGGTGATTTCTTCAGCCCATACAATGCTCTCTTGAGTCTGAACACATGCGACTCACTGTCAAAGGTATCAAAACCTTCTGGATGCTCTATGTACACTTCTTCTTCAATAACTCCATTGAGAAACAAAGTTTTCACATCCATCTGATGTATCTGCTACCCCATCTGCATTGAGAGTGCAAGGATATATCTAATCGATGCGTACCTCGCAACTGGTGCAAAAGTCTCATCATAGTCAATCCCCTCAACTTGTGAGATCTTCGAGCTAAAAATATAGCCTTGTACTTCTCCACACTCCAATCTACCACCTAATTCACCTTATAGATCCATCTATATTTAAACACTGATTTTCTGACTAGTCTTGGGACAACTTCCCATGCACTGTTCTTAACAATGGAGTCATACTCCTCAACCATGGCATCAACCCAAATTGGTTGATGCTCTGCTTCCTCAAAAGAGGATGGTTCTATCACAATACAATTGCTCATAAGAGCCATGTACCCAGTAAACCTATCTGGAGACTGTCTCTATCTTTGCAGTGATGTAGGTGCTCCTACATGTTCTTCCGCATCAAGTATTAATCTATCAGCTTCTGTGGTGTGCCTTCTACCATGTCTGGTGGATGACTCTGCATGAGTGGTTTCTGCCACCCCATAATCCTTCGCATGTGGCTACTCAACATATTGAGGTTCATCCTTTGGAACCAAGAGTTCCTCATCTGCATGTAAATCAAGCTTCCTCTCAAGGGACAATTACATGGATTTCTCCTCATCAAATGTAATATTCCCAAATGGGAAAAGCAGGAATATAGTGCAAATTGCTTGAAATAGCAGTGTAAAACATCAAATCAATAATGGAGACCAATATGGAGCCTTTTCATTTATCATAACAGTAGAAAAATAGTACAAAATAATGGGGCAAAAACTATATAACATGAACTAATAAGCCTCCAATAGATAAATCCTCTAAAAAATGAGGTACTACTACTATATCGAAATGTCAAAAGACTGCTAAAGTGCAGTCATAGGATCACTGCTACAACATATGAATATACAAAAGATAAAATGGCTGATATATGCCTCAAAATATAATGTACATGAAGATCAAGGCTCTATACAACCTCCAACAAAGAACCCAAGAGGGTTTTCAGAAATACACAAATATACAAGAAATGAATCAAAGCCCTAGGGATGAAGATTCACTACAACAATACTGTTGGAAAGATGTGGCCAATCTGATCTAGAAAAGAATGAAGCCTCCTCCAATAGACTCTCCAGATGAAAGGTTGATCCCTTCACTAGAAAACCTTCTCCCCAAATGGTGTTCTGAAACCACCCCTGCAACTCCTCCCTAAAATAATGTAGTCCAAGACTGAAACTGCGTTGTAGGGGAAAATGATAGTGTGGCATGGTGCCAAATGCTGCAATAAGGCTCAAGGGCCTTCCTTAATAGCCTCCCAATGGAAGGAAACCTTCCTCCACTAAAATATAGCTCAGAAATCACCCAAATGTACTCTCCAATCCTACAACCTATAACACATCAAAACCCTCTGTAGAAATTGTGTTGTAGATGAAAGATGGAGCTTGGCCTGATGTAAGAATGTGGAAATGTAGTGCAATCACATCTCTTGAGTAGGCACTTGAAGTCCCCCAAGGATGAAGGTGGGATTCCTGCTTGGAAACACCCTATGCTAAACAACACTGCAGTCTTAGCTAAACAACTGAAGAGACCAAACATGTCTTAACAGACCATATCAAAATAATAATCAAAACATAACTTCTATGGCTTCCATCCCCTTCCTTATATAAGTGGTGAGCTTCCTCACCCTTGGCCACACTCATTAAAGCCACTACTATCATGCATGGAGTCTCCCTCCAAAACTGCGCTACCATAATGAATGCCACTCCTCCATGACAACACTATTGATTTGGTCAAATTTGACCCAGTCTACATGCTCCAGCCCCTTTTCACACATAAGGGTGCTTTATCAAGCCACTAAAGTGATCTCCATTCACATTAGCACTGATTTTATTCCTACTAAGGATATTTATGGGTCTTCATACCCTCTTATTCATCAAACAAAGAAGAAAAAATGAAATTTAATATTCCAACTAGCTCATGGCTAATTGGGAATATTACAGTCATCCCCTCCTAAATGTTTCTTTTCCTCAAGAAACTGTAAAGGTGAGTGCTGCAACTCTTCTCCTCCTTCCTTGGTGATACCTCCATGTGATAATCTCTCCTCATATACCAAGTGTCTCCCAATCAATTCCTCCATGAAATGTTCCTCCCAAGTTCTCATGAATTCAAATGACTCATCCCACAAGGAAGTGAAAGACCCAATGAAGCAATCATGGTTTTCCCAATGTTCTCCCTGAAACATGAAGCATAAGAAACATGGGGAATCTCTCTCCCAAAGGGCATTCTCAATCCTCCCATCCTTCCTCCATTCATTCCCATAATAAGAATAAGAGCATCATCAATGTATGGGATCAAAACCAAGGACACATAAGCTACCATATGCAGTAATGGAGATGGATCATAGTCCCACGTGTGGAACCAACGCAATATATCTCCTGACTGCCTCAGATAATGATGTGGTAAGTGGTTTCCCCACCACTTTCTTGCTGCCATATTCTTCTCACATGTTTTGAGAAGGTGAGTGATATTTGGTGCCTTTGGAGTGTACCCTGAATGATATATCATCTCCCTATATCCTCCTAGGGAGTGACCATGCTCAAAAATTTTTATAGCCCAAAGTTGACCATGAATTTTATAAGAAATAATGCTCCCACTTGGAGCAATGTCCTACACATGTATGGTTAATGAATGCACATATTCATTATATAAATCATTATGCATACAAACATGATCCTCACCATATGCTTTGTTCACACAAATGGAGTGGTCCATATATAGATCCCCTCTCATTCCCATAGAGGAAAGAGGTGGTTGTGATAACTCCATCAAAGAGTTATGTATCTCCTCCATATCCACATGATCCATGCATCTCCTCAAATGCTTATATATATCCTCTTCAAATCCTTCCCAAGTAAACCCCTCCATGATAGTATGGTATGATCTCATGGAATAAGTGTGGCTGAAGAGAAAATCCTCATGTGTTGCTTGTAGTAACTTCTCCTTGAGCTTGGATGATCTAGATAAGAATATCCTACCATGATAGTAGATTACCTCTTCTCTAACTGAATACCCATCCTCTAATAGTTGTTCATCAAGTATCATGCATGTAAAAATATCCTTGGAATAATCCACCAACAGTTGGGATTTCCAATATGGATCTATCCTCCATAGTGATAGCGCTGATGATATGTCATGTAAAACATATATCATGTGGCTACTCCCTTATTTGACATCTCCTATGCCAAAGTCACATACCGGAAGGCTGCTATCCTCCCTTTGTTGCTCCTTTCTCAGCGTAAGATCTGAGGTGAGAGTGGTTAATGATGATGTTGGGAAAATGTATCCCTCCTCCTTGAGTCTACCCAAGACTCTAAGCGATGTACCATGACCTCCCAATGCTCCCACTCCTCCTAGATCTATGAGTGGTGCAACACTATATGAGACATTTCTCACCAACTCCTAAACAAGTAGTCTCCTAGGTGGTTTACCACAAAACAATAATGTCTCATGGGCCAAATTCATGTGCATAATATATGGGATTGTTAGGTCCTTGCTTCCACTTCACAAATCCATCTTTGTTTTCTATGTGGAAGTTGTTTATGAAGGATATGTGTGCATGCCCCTAATCATCTAATTTTTTCTTCTTTTTCTATCCACCCATTCCATCTGCAAATTCTCCCAATCTATGGTGACCTTCCCCAACGTAATCAACCACTGAAAACCCAATATCACATTGGTGTCAGGTATGTCAACCACAAAGAAGTGATCATTCAATGTATATGTCCCCATGGTGACAGATAAATATGGAACATAATGCATGCATTGCATAATTCTAGATCCTGGGAACAAAACAAAAAATCCCTCAAAATCATCAGTGGGTATTGCCCTCCTCTGCACTATTTGGGCATCAATAAAGTTGTGGGTAGCCCCATTGTTAATCAAAACTGAAACCCTCTGATCCAAGATGGAACCTCGAACCCTCAAGGTCAAGTACTTGGGTACTCCTCTCAATGATGCAAGGGCCCCTCTGTTATAGGTCAATTTGGGCGCCATTCCCATTAATTGGGCATCATCTCCAGGACCGATGATCAAAGGGTCTATCATTCCCTACCATCTTAGTTGCTATATGCCCTAAGACAGGACCTCCAATTGGAGCAAATGCTCCATTCCCACCTCCTGGTGGTGGTGGATCCTCTCCTGCTATCCCAGCATTGTAACCTCCTTCTGGTTATTCTTCCTCTTCCTCTTCATCATCTGAAAAGACCTCTATATAGTGTGCCTTTCCTGTTGCACATCTATGTTCAAGTGCCCATGATTCTTGGCATGTGAATAAAATCTTCCTCCTCCTCAAATCTCTTTGGACATCATCACTAAGAGGTACATTTTTTGGGCTCTCCTTTGAAAAAGGAGCCTTCTCATCTTTTCCCTATGATGGAAAAGTGGGTTTTTGATGAAATGTTGCCTTTGCTTTTGGCAAGGCATCTTGTAGATCTCTAGCCCTTTCAATGGAATCTTGAAGGGTAGTAGGTTTGGTAGATTTAACCAATCCATGAAGAGGTTTTTCTAGCCCATCAATAAATATATAGAACCTCCTTGGTGCAGATAAATCAGGAACCATAACAGAAAGTTTTAGAAATTTAGAAATATAAGTTTCTGGATTACCTGATTGTTTGAGCTTTTCTAGCCCCATGAAAGGTTCCTCCAGATCTCTTCAATAAAACCTCTCCACCAACCTCCTTGTGAACTCTAAATATGCAGTCACATTGGCATGACCCAATGTAGGAATACCATGAACCCACCAATCATGTGACTCACCCTCAAGGTGCAGCGCTGCTATTTTGATGGCCTCCATCTTCGGTACTTGGTTCAGTTGGAAGTAGATGTATAGCCTCTCTACCCATGATTTTGCAATGCATTTAGATGACCCATCAAATTTGGGTAAGAAAAATATTCCCATAGTCCGGTGTAGATCATGATTTTGTATGAATCATCCACCTCTATTGTGATGTCGAGGTCTCCTATTGTCCTTGATCTGAAAAAATTCTTGAAAACTCAAATGATTCTTGAATCTATGAGTTTGAGACTCATACTCCATGAAATAGTCTTCAAGAGTTTCTTTTTCTTGAAACCATCCATTTCCCACTGCTAAAAATGTAGGCATTGTAGACCGTTGGGAATCTTGCTGCTTCATTGGTTTATCACTCCAGTGATGAGAAATTCCAGAGCCTTCACCATGTAGAAACCCTTTAGGGGATTCTTTGTTTCTATCCATCCTCATATCCTTTATTTCTCTTACAATTTCTTGCATAGTTCGAAGAAGAAGCTTAGGAAACTCTTTGTCATCCTCTTCTCCTGATAAAGGGGTTTTACCCTTGTCTTCTTTATCATCTGTATAGTAATACTTCCATTTTCTTCTGAGATACCTCCTCTCTCTATATATGAGAGGATCTCCTTCTTCTAATGACATATTGGCTTAAGATGCACAGGCTGAGCCTAGATTATGCTCTAATACCACTGTAATATTCCCAAATGGGAAAAGTAGGAATATAGTGCAAAATTCTTGAAATAGCAGTGTAAAACATCACATCAATAATAAATACCAATATGGAGCCTTTTTATTTATCATAACAACAGAAAAATAATACAAAATAATGGGGCACAAACTATATAACATGAACTAATAATCCTCCAATAGATAAATCCCCTAAAAAATGAGGTACTGTTACTATATCAAAATGCCATAAGACTACTACAGTGCAGTCATAGGAGCAATGCTACAACATATGAATATACAAAAGATAAAATTTCTGATATATGCCTCAAAAGATAATGTACATGAAGATCAAGGCTCTGTACAACCTCCAACAAAGAACCCAAGAGGGTTTTCAGAAATACACCAATATACAAGAAATGAATCAAAGCCCTAGGGCTAAAGATTCACTGCAGAAATATAGCTAGAAATATGTGGCTGATCTGATCTAGAAAAGAATGAAGCCTCCTCCAATAGACTCTCTAGATGAAAGGTTGATCCCTTCACTAGAAAACCTTCTCCCCAAATGGTGTTCTGAAACCACCACTGCAACTCCTCCCTAAAATAACGCAGTCCAAGACTGAAACTGCATTATAGGGGCAAATGATAGTGTGGCCTGGTGCCAAATGCTGCAATAAGGCTCAAGGTCCTTCCTTACTAGCCTCCCAATGGAAGGAAACCTTGCTCCACTAAAATCTAGCTCAGAAATCACCCAAATGTACTCTCCACTGCTGCAACCTGCAACACAGCACAACCCTTTGTAGAAACTATGTTGTAGATGAAATATGGAGCTTGAACTGGTGTCAAAATGTGGAATTGTAGTGAAATCACTTCTCCTGAGTAGGCACTCGAAGTTCCCTGAGGATGAAGGTGGGATTCCTTCTCGAGAACACCCTGTGCTAAACAACACTGCAGTCTTAGCTAAACAGATGAAGAGAGAAAACAAGTCTTAATAGACCATATCAAAATAATAATCAAAACATAACCTCTATGGCTTCCATCCCCTTCCTTATATAATTTGTGAGCTTCCTCACCCTTGGCCCCACTCATTAAAGCCACTACTTCCATGCATGGAGTCTCCCTCCAAAACTACATTGTCCCATAATGAATGCCACTCCTCCATGACAACGCTATTGATTTGGTCAAAATTGACCCAGTCTACATGCTCCAACCCCTTTTCACACATAAGGGTGCTTTATCGAGCCACTAAAGTGATCTCCATTTACATTAGCAGTTATTTTATTCCTACTAAGGAGATTTATGGGTCTCCATACCCTCTTATTCATCAAACAAAGAAGCAAAAACAAAATTTAATATTCCAACTAGCTCATGGCTAATTGGGAATATTACATCAAATTTTATATCCCGTCTCACAACAGTCATCCTGTTGTTTGACAACTACACCCGATAGTTGTGGGGAGTATCAGTGTACTCTACAAATATCCTAATCTCAGCTGTTAGTTCTAGCTTCTTCCTGGAAAATTTGGTCACATGGCAATAGGTAGATGAGCCAAAAATTTTAAAATATGAAACATCAGGTTTCTTACCATAAAAATCCTCCTCTAGTGTACTCATGCCAAGTATCTGATCAGGACTATGGTTTTTCACAAATACTGTTGTGTTATATGCCTCCACCCATAGATGCAATGGTAGGCCCTGATCATGCAACATCACTCGTGATGCATCCACAATTGTTCTATTATTTCTTTCTGCAACCCCATTTTTTTGTGGGTTATGAGATGCAATCAACTCTCTCCCAATCCCTTCTTTGCTACAGAAGTTCTTGAATTCATTGGAGATGTACTCACCACCATTGTCGCTCCTAAGAGCCTTCAAATGATGTCCTATATATTTCTCCACCAGTGCTTTGAACTCCAAAATTTTTGAGAATGTCTTATATTTCTTGTGCATGAAGTAGATAAAAAAATTTCTAGAAAAATAATCAACAAATATAACATAATACATGTGCTTTTCTGTCTAATCTGTAGAGAATGGTCCACACACGTCTGAATGAAATATCTCAAGGATTCTTGCTGCTTGGTTCTCCTTCTCGTGAAAAGTGGCATATGCATACTTTTGCATGGTACATCCCTTGCATGTGTCTATCTGCACAAGAGTACCCTTTGGAATCCCTGTAGAAATCTACTACATGACCTTCAAGGCACTGTGGTGTAGATGTCCCAATCTTCTGTGCCATAACTCACCCTTATCCCAACTCACCACTTTGTCTGCCTTACCCATCAATGTTGCGCAACCATCTACATCAAGTTTATAGAGATTATTCACATGAAGGAATTCTTTCCCTTCACTAAAAACCACTTCATAACCTCTATCCTCCAACATAGCAACTGAAACTAAATTATTTTTCAAGCCTTGTACATGTATGACATATTTTAATAAGAATGGTTTACCTGAATATCTATGGAAGTTAATTGTACAATTCCCGATAGCAATATCCTCCCGTCATCACCCATTTCGGTATGTATCTGGAGATCCTTCTCCTCCAAGCTATTGAAAATTTATTTGTCTCCCGTCACGTGGAAAGATGCATAACTATCCAAGTACCACACTAATCCCATCACACTAGACACCATGCATGTGATGAGTGAGAAATCCAACTCAAATTGCGAGTCCAAAGCCTCACCAACTGCAAATCTTGAAGCCTTCTTGTTCTTCTTCTTCTATGGACAATTAGTGGCATAATTTCCATGCTCGTGACAATGAAAACATTTCACTCTGGAGATGTCACACTTCTTGCCTTCTTTGTTGGTCATAGATTTGGAATAGGATTTATTTTCCTTCCACTTCTTTGCCTTACCATCCAAGGCACAATTTTCCTCATCATTTGTCTTAGATGATAATCCATCCCTGGTCTTCCACCTGAATTCTTCTTGTACCAAATCCGACCAAAGTCGCTCCCAATCTGGCAGCTTATCCCTCCCATTGACAAAGTCCTGAAAACTATGTCAACTCTTGGGAAGGCCTAGAAGTGCTAGGCTCACCAAGTCATCATCCGCCAATAATTTTGACACTCCCAAGCGCATCTCGACATTTGACGAAATTGGTTAAATATTTCGGAATAGTGTCACCTTTCTCCATTTTTATTTTCTCGAGCTTGTCCTTCGGTGCCAATTTTCTGTGGTCACTGCTACTCTAAAACAGATCTTTCAAAGCCTTTCACATTTCATATGGAATCAATTTTCCATGGATACTCTAGACAATGTGGTCTCGTACTCCCTCTAATAATATCATCCTCGCCTTTGCAACGTTCTATTGCCAAGAATCAAGAAGAGGAGCATCTTCTGCTGCGGGTTTGGGAATGTCATTATCAATGAATTATTTCAATCTGTTATCCTCTAGAATTTCCTCCATCCTTTATTTCCATGCAATATAATTAGAACTTCCCTTGAGTGCATATTCCAATCTTACACCATTGAAATCCAACTTTATCCACTTGTTGCACCAAATAATATTTCTGCAACTTCGAATTCGATTCAACACAAACTCAATTTCTTCTCCACTATAGTGATTTCCTACACTCTGATACCATGTAGAAACTATGCTAACAATATGTGTACCAATGGATTCAGTCTGATCATGCGATATGCTAAAGCAAGATATTGAATCCTTCTACAAATTAATTGTGGAAAATAAACACGATCGTGAATCACAACAAGTAAAGAAAGAAGCAAATCAAACCACAACACATATTTTCTCGGGGAAATCTTGCTGCTCAAAACCCCTCTATCTTACATTGTATATTCACCAAGGAATCATGAAACAATTACAATGCACTCTTCTCACAAGAGTCTGTTTCACTCTCACGACTATCTCACACTGATACGAACAAAATCAACCAACACTTAGCCAATTTTCAGCCTCTTCCCAGCCTTCCTTGCTTGCGCAATTCATGTGGAATGAAATCCCTATTCTTTAGGAATTTCAGCCTTCCAAAAGTGTGCAATGCTCATGGGAAATCCTATGGGTTTATTACTGCATGAAATCAATTTGCTAATAATGCAACTGATAGTTAACATCCCTTTAACCTTTTTCTCAATTGGGTCTCCATCAGAACTGACATGCATGCAACTATTAATAGTAAATCATCAGTTACATGAGAAATCACATCATGTGAATTAAATATGATTTAATTCACTTGACCTCTCACTAGTGCAACAATCAGTTACAACTAGTTAAACTGATTTTAACTCAATTAATTGAGTTAAATGATTTCTCATGCATTAAACTTGGACTCAATAACTAAAAAAATCACTCTTCATGCCTCACCAACCACCCACAACTTGAAATTCATGAGCTAACTAATTTTATCACACTCAGTTAACTATTACAAGTGATTATGAGATAAGATTACATTTTATTGTCCAATTTAATTAAGGGAAAATCAAATTAGACACACATTTATTGTTGACTTTTCAACAAATGATATAGTGAAGTAGTTCACATAGACACAACAATCATCAAAGAAAATACAACACACATTCAACAAGATAAATACCAAATCCAATGAAATAGTTCATTTTCTTTAGTACATATAAACATCACATATACCACAAAAATATAAATGATAGTATTACAACATTCATGATACATGCTTGAAAGTGTTTCAGCTCAATGATCTTCTGATAATTAGGTGAAAGCTCCAAGTACAGAATTAAAATGGTGAGGCACTAGCTCCAATAGTGGAACATTAAGTCACTACTTCCTCCTCCAAGGAATTATCTTCTCTACTATGCCAAACTAGAGGATCGAAGGCTAGCTATGAAAAGTCCAAGCCTCCCAAAAGACATTTTCTTTGAGTTATATGGGTGTATCTATAATAAGAGGAATGAACTTTCATATCCCCATGAAACTTGAGCTTCCCTCGTGACTCTTGGACTTCCATGTGACCCTCGAAATTATAAAAGCCTCTTGGAATTTGTTTAGTGACTCTTTTTTCCACATGTGACTCTTCGACTTCCACATATTTACATTTTATCATTTTTGAAAATACATAGTTATGTTCCATAACATGTGGGAAAATACATGGACAACATAGGACTATGTGATGAAACTTTGAGAGGCCATCAGTTGGCCACTATGACATAAGACTTCATTGTGATGTATCCATGCCAAGTGCCTCTTGATGATAGGCCTGATTTTTACTTCATCTTCACCCTCCAAAGGGTCTTGGATAAGTTTTGGAACCTTTCAAGTCAACCTGTCATCATTTTTTTCCAATATCTCTTCATGTCTTCGTGATGGTTCTTATTTATGCTTCTTCTTTGCAAGTGCTTCCCTATTTATTCTCATTAACATCTTCCTTGAGAATCACCTTTCCATGGTGAGGTGGTACACCTTCCAATTAATTTCACTCATGGCAAGGTAAGATCAGTTCGAAAATCATCTATTATACCCCTACTTTTCTCATGGAAGAAGTTGATTATGATGGGCTTGTGTGTAAGATCTAAGCGAGAGAAGCTTGTTAGGAATTGGAAAGTTAATATCAACAATGGCTGAGGGAAGACACCACTATTCACTAGAAATGCCCAATGCTCTATAAGGAGGGGCTCTTTAGGGTACAATAGAGTGAGAAAGTGTAAGAGGAAAGGGTGATGAGCTTGTTGATTAAAACTGCAGAACACATAGTTGAGCTCAACAGTGGCTGAGGGAAGACACCATTTTTTACTAGAAATGCATAATTTTATATAAGGAGGGGATATTCATGGTCCAACACAGTGAGAATGTGTAAGAGGAAAGGGTGATGAGATTGTTGACTAAAACTGTGAATTGCACAGTGTTCAAGGGAAGAGGAGGAAATAATTTCACAAGTGAGATTCATACTTACTAAGGTAAGACCTCATTGTGCACTATAAATGTGAAATGCGTAGATAGAGACAAGGTATAACAATGCATGGTGCGATGAGGGGTTCTAGTCAGGAGAAGAGGAAAGACTAGGCACTGCAACTACGCAATGCACAGTGCTTGAGGGGAATATTGTTATGATTATCCAATTAAGGGTTGTAGTGGGATAAACATTGACTAATTATCCATTCAAAATGCACAATGCACATAGGAAGGATCACTAGAAGGGGGGATTGCACAGTTGGTTGATGTAGGATGAAAAAATTCAAGTTATTTTTCCTAAGAGATGTTCACTACACTATGAAGGAAGGAGGACCATTTCTTTATGTAGTTTTCCATTGCAAGGGGATTAAGGAGGTACTCTCTATCAACTAAAAGTGCTCCATGTTTTATATAAGGCAGAACTGATCAAGGCTTAGTGTAGTGAGTTAGTAAAAGCAACAAGGGTTAGTGACCATGCTTTGAATATTCTCAATGTGCAATGATATGAGATGAACTAAAAAAATAAAAAAATCCAAAGTCTAGGAGGTAAATGTTTTATCAATGAGTCTCATTAATAGTTAGTTCCCATGACCTTGGGGTGGGTTAATGCACTCATAAATCACACTAGGTAGAAGGACCAAGAAGATCTCTAGAATGGCAAAGTGTGGGACCAATAGAGAAAGAGGGAGAAAAGAATCCGAGTGAGATTCAAAAAAATATCACACATATGAATTCCATCAATACAAGCAAATGTAATGCACAAGACTCACAATTAGCAATAACACCTTGAAACGACAACAAAGCGACACTTATTTCTAAGTGCAATAGTTGAAACGTAGCATTATGACAATTAGAAGACAAGTTGCGAATGAAGTGTCAAATATGAACAGAAAGTTCACTAAGCTATAGGAATTTTTATAGTACATATTCATATGATATATAGGAATATATAGTGTGGAAGGGTGCGCTACAGCTTCCTCTGGTGATGCATGAAGTTCTGACACATACAAGAGTGGAAATAGTTAAAAGTAACACTTGCGATAGTACGAAAGAGTGAAAATGACACTAGCAAAGGCTAAAGAAAGTGAAAACAACACATTATAGAGAATATATAAAGTGAAAATACACTTTTTAAACTTAAAGCAAGAAAAAATGGCATTCACAAAAGTGAAAGCGACACTTGCGAAAGAAAAGGTGTGAAAAAGAGAGTTGAAAAAACTTAGTGGAATAATAGTACAATTACAACCAAAGTGAGAGGGACTGTCAAGTGATATTTCACACTGACTAATGGCATAGGTTGCATATTTTATTTTACCAAACATTGCGTAAATAGTGTTCCTAGAGATGGCACAACACTCAATTTCAAAGTTGCGAAATGGTTATCTAAATTTGCATATAAAGAAGTGCATTTATGAATTCATCAAGGACTGAGCATGTATGAGTAAGTGACTTTGAAATTTATAAGAAGAGAATAAGACTTAAACACTTTGAAAAAAATCAGCCAACCATGAATTGACCATGGAATGACATATCACAAGGTCCTCAGCAAGCCCCAAAATTCAAGTGTAGGAAATATTTTGGAGGGTGTTTGACATAGCATCAAAACTTTGCGATGCACTAGTAGAACTCCAACTTCTATGTTTAGGTCTACCTTTGAGAGAAAATTCTTAGTCCTTTAGGAATATTGATTCATCAGGTGGATTACCTTGGCTTCCCCATTTGACCTAGTTAGGGATATATTATCCTTTATTCCTTTTCTTAGTTAAACACATTTACAAATCTTTCCATATCACAATTGTTTCGATCTAGGAGAAGGATAATATGTAGTCACGAGTTTAAGATGATCAAATTATTAGTTTTCATATATAGTGTTGGCTCGCTGATAGAAATCTTGTTCAATACCCTAGTGGAGTCACTACAGGAACACAAGCATTGCTTCACTTCTAGCGAGCATGTTCAATACCCCGACGAAGTTGATTGCTTCACCTCTCTACACAGGGAGCCTTTATCTTATTTAACCCTTTGTTTTATTTTATAATTTCATGCTCATTGGAATTTTATTGGCATTTATATCACTTGGGAGGAAGATGGATCCAAACTTATTGAGAGAAAGAGAGGTCGCTATATTAGAGACAGTTATATATACCTCTAAAATTGATATCCTTGCGATGGATAACCTCGCTATATAGTCGACTGGATCAACATGCAAAAAACCATAAAATTATAGTACTAAGTCAATGAACGAATATCCTAAAATAGATATGGGAAAAGTGGTTCTGATTATAGTTTTTCATTTAAATGAATCTTATTTTCCATTCAGAGAGCATTGACTTTAAAATATATGTAGGCCCAAACAAAGAAGAGGAATACATATTAGCCAAGAGTTGTTCATCATCACAATTTCCCTTTTAAACCTTTACGACATTTTCTTTTTATTCTAATAGGGGTATATTTCATGCAACATCTTTATTAAAGAAAAACAAGAAAAGAAAGACATGACAAAACAAGAATAGAGAAAATGGAGAACTAAACTAAAAATCAACATGTGACACAAAAGTAAGAAAACAAAGGAAATACTAAAGGAGATCAATTTCATAATAAGTGTATAAGGGAAACTACAATGCAACTAGACCTTATATATATATATTGAATTCTCTACTCTAGTTCTACACCTTAGCCATAACATTCTATTCATTTTAATATAGAAAAACATATTCTTTATTAGTTTTTTTTCAAATTAAATAATTAAAAATTATTTATACTTTTAAAAATATTATTTTAATAATAAAAATGATAATTTAAGAAAAAAATATATATATAATTAAATTTAGATAACAATTACCATAAAAAAATTAATAAAAAATATTATTAACTTCCATACTTTTACTCCATTCCTATAAAATAGCACAATAAACTTTATTATAAAGATTTCTTATTATAATAATTTAAAATCTCATTATTATATTTTAAATCAAAATAATCTCACTATATTGATCCATCTTCCACTTTTATTTGTTTAAAATTTTCCTTGACAATCTTGTCACCCTTCTCATACATATTAGTCAATCACCTCATTATAAAAAGTCATATCCTACTAAATTGATCCATATTCCACTTTTATCTTTTTAAATTTGCCTTGAAACTCTTGTCACCCTTCTCATACATATTACTCAATCACCTCATTACAAAAAATCATACTTAACAGAATTATTTGTCCCCCTTTGCACACAAGTTGGAGTTTCTTAAATGGAAAAATACTTTATGAAATTTGAAATTTAGTTATCCACATTAATATTAATAATTTAAATCCATGTTCATTTTAAATATTATTATTATTATCCAATTTTAAGGTCAATATAACAACCAAGGAAGACACCAAATTGGTGTATGAGACCCCCTTGTTTGTTGGACAAGGGACCCACCTCCTCCGAGCTATTTGATTGTTAATTCTAATAAATCATACATAAACCTGCCCTACTCTAAGGGGGTTACAATTACAATTCAAAAATAGATGAACAACAATAACTAATATATAATAAGTTTCTTATATTAAAATGTATAGAATGTTATGAGTAAGGTGTAAAATTAGAGTAGAGAATTCAGAAGAAAAAAAAGTCATGAATAGTAGATTTTTTGTATCATTGCAGAGATTTGTTAAAGAATCGACATTGAACATAGATAATATCTTTAGACAGTGCATGTTGTTGCTTATGATTACGCAATTTAATGTTGATTTATTAACATCATCTTGCCTATGAAAACTACTTTATAAGATAATAGAACAAACAATATTCCATGTATGATTTTTTTATAAGTATAATATATGAAGTTGATTAAGATCTTCATAATTTTAGATTGAGTGAGATATTGATAATATTTTCTTCTAAAGTAGGAATAAGTCTACGATAGTCAAGGCTACTAGCCTAGCCTTTATTAATACAATCTTGAGATCTTGATACGCAACTACATTATTTATAGACAAAACCTGACAAAATGTGGAAATATTAAAAAACAAAACACATAAATTATTTCCATTGGAATACATTCTGACCTTAAATTAATTTTGATTGACGAAGAGTTGGTTTTCTTTGGACATATGAAAACATGTTAACAACCCAAGACCTGGAAACAAGAGTAAAACTTTAACCCCTTACAAATCACCAACCAATTATTGTAGATTGTCACGTTCTATCTATAAATAATGATGTATCTGCACATCAAATCTCATGATTGTATTAATAAAGGCTAGGCTAGTGGCCTTGACTATTGTAGACTTATTCATACTTTAGAAGAAAAAAAGAGCAATATCTCACTCAATCTAAAACTATGAAGACTCCACTCAACTTCATATATTATACTTATAGACATCTTACATGGAATAATATTTGTGCTATTATCTTATAAAGTAGTTGTCATAAGCATGATGATGTTAAAAAATCAACATTAAATTACTTAATCATAAGCAACAACATGCATTGTCTAAAAATATTATCTATGTTCAATGTCAATCCTTTAACAAGACTCTAAAATGATACAAAAAATCTATTATTCATGAGTAAATTTCTTTGTTTTTTGAATTATCTACTCTAATTTTACACCTTACTCATTCTATACATTTTTAAAAAATAAACTTATTTTTTATTAGTTATTCTTTTTTCATCTATTTTAGGAATTGTAATAATTTAAATAAAAATTAAATGATTAAAAATTATTTAAACATTTAAAAATAATATTTTAATAATAAAAATTATAATTAAAATTAGATTTTAAATAAAAATAATCCTACTATATTGATCCATCTTCCACTTTTATCCTTTAAAAATTCTCTTTCCACTCTTGTTGCCCTTCTCATACATATTACTCATCACCGCACTATAAAAATTATATTTAACACAATTATTTCTGCGCTTTTGCAAGTACATGGAGTTTATTTAAATGGTAAAACACTTTATTCAATTCAAAATTTAGTCATCCATATTAATACTAATAATTTAAATCCATGTTCATTTTAGTTTTAAATATACAGAATGTTGAGGAGTTTTGAAATTTAGTTATTCACGCTAAAAAAAATAATCTAAATCCATGTTAATTTTAAGAACGTTAAATGTTTAAAATTATGAAAAAAATATTTGAAAAAAAAATTTTAATTTTAATTTTTTTTATAAATTGAGCATGTTGATATGTTTGGGAATCTATTGATAATCAGAGGCAAACATATTATATCCTCATTATTTTTTTAACACTTAGAAAAGAGTTAAATATTCTAACAAATTGCAACCCATTACCCTCTGCAATTTGATCTACAAAACCATCGTTAAATTCTAGCAAATAGACCAAAACAAACTCTGTTATAAATATTAATTTTCATATACAAAACTCGGTTTTAAAGGGGATAAAAAAAACTAATGAGGAGTTTCTACAAAGTAAAAAGAGAGTTACCGCTACTAAGTTGCACCAACTTAGTTTCAACAAGCAACATAGTTGTTGAAGTAAAAGAGAGCTACCACCACTACCACTATAACAAGGAGTAGTCACAACATAGTTTATACAAAGAACAATTATAACTGCATTGCAGAAAATCTCTGAAAAACAACATAGTTGGTCCTCAGGAAACCTGGTTATATAGTCGGTCAAACTCTGTTAACAACAACAATCACAATGCCTTGAATTTATCGTGATAAATTAAACATTTCAAACTCTATTAACAACAACATTCGCAATGTCGTGCATTTACCGTGATAAATTAAAAGATTTAATTACCGGATACAAGACATGATCCAGGTGGATATTGGTGGCCACCCGCCTATTCCACTTGGGGCCCCACCATTGTCTCTTTTAGTTTTTCAGTTTTGGCACAACTTACTATTTTTAGCAGTCTTTCGGGTCCTGAACTTCTGGAGTCGTTTTGAGGCCCTAAACCACATTTTTTGGGCATCGTTTTTCCAACGAATATTATTATGTTCTAAAATATACATTCATGGTTGAAAGTTTTAGTAATCAGATAGATCTTTATAATGATGTATCATGTGTGTCAAACAGAGATAGTATGCCAAAGTTACGACCCCAGGAAATTGATGTGCCAATTTACCCCAACAGGGCCCATATTCTAGCGTTTCATCTCCTAGGGTTAGGTTTTTGGATGTTTAGGGTTTTCTAGTGTTTGTCAATAATATATAGGCCTTCGAGCCTCATTGTAACACAGAGTTCAGAGGCCTGCAGCAGCCACATCTCTTCTTAGAGATAAGCTACCCGTGCCCTAGCTAGTTTATTTCCATTCTGTCTGTAAGAAAATTTCAGTTCTTTGATATTAATGAAATGAAGTGTTATTTCTATTGCATCTTTGTATTTATGGTTATATGTGTATTCTCTTGTGTTCCTGCATAAATCCGTATCAGTGGTATCAAATTGATATGATTTTTCTTGATCCTTCTTTGCATGTCCCCAATGAGGTCTGGGTATAAGGATTTAGGGCTCAATCTTATTGAACCTTTTCAAGATCAGCCTCGCAAACCCCAATGGCTGCCCATGGGGGATGAAAAGAAAGATGAGGGATCAGGAGATCCTATCAAAATATTTCTCGAGGAGGCCCTCGAAAAAGAAAGGAATGCGATGATGGATAACTTTGCCCATATCCTTCAACGACTGCCCATCGACGGCGGATCTGCATCCAACAGCCACTCTTGAGTTGACATTCCCATATTTAGGGTCAAATAGATGCAGATGTCATAGATATATGGTTGAATCTATTAGAAGTATGTTTATCATTTCATGACTTTTCCGACCGGGAGAAGATTATTTTTGCACTCCTCAAAGGTACCCCCCATGTCAAGGACTGGTGGGAAACCTATTGTGAGAAAAAGGAAGAGACAGAAACCTCTCTATTCTCAATCGTACTCACTTGGAATTATTTCCGAGATGCCATCAAGGAACAATACTATCCTGTGGGGAGCTATGAGGACAATTACATACAATGGACCACGCTGCGACAACAAAGGGATCAAGATGTGCATGAGTGATAGAGTCAATCAGCAGAAAACAAAATAAAATCGCACATAGCATTCAAAGAGAGACAATGGATTTAACATGGTTCACCCAACCAATCTGGGCTACATCCACCAAACTGAGGTATCAACAATATTATTCATCAACAAGAGATTACAACAGCAGCTTTACTCATCTACACTTCCTCTTCTACACACCTCACATCTCATATGTTTTGCCTCTACAGGCTTACAATATATAGAAGAGAGAAGAAACTAAATAATTAATTCTATCACACCAAACTAGGATATAATATCTCCTCATGCTGATTTGATGCCCTCAGTTTTGCAACAAAACCTATTGTTGGCATATCTAAGAGATTTTAGCTAGCAAAATCTCAACAATCTACACCTCGACAACAATTAGCCTGATACCTTGTTCTTGTTTTATTTTCATTTTCTCTGCAAGCCAAGAGAAACCAAACACCATCGTAGCTTCTCTAATAAAACTAGTTTCGTGAACATGTCGGCACAATTTTCCTTTGTATGCACTTTTTCAAGAGAGACACCCTGTTTAGTTATAACCTGTCTTACAAAATGGTACTTAATAGGTATATGCTTTGATTTACTATGATAGGTTGGATTTTTAGCCAAGTGAATTGCACTTTGACTATCAAAAAATAACTTTATGTTGTCCTGCAACCTACCAAACTCACCAAACAAACCTTTCAACAAAACCGCTTCTTTGCAAACATGTGAAGCATCTATGTATTTTGCTTCTGTAGTGGATAAAGTAACAATGTTTTGTAGCTTTGACATCCAGCTAATAGCTCCACCTGCAAGAGTAAAGACATATCCTGAAGTTGACCTTCTCTTATCCAAATCACCTGCCAAATCAAAATCAACATATCTGCAAACAAATTCACTACTTCTGTCATAAGTGATACAATAATCACTTGTGCCTCTCAGATACCGAAGCACCCATTTCACTGCTGACTAGTGTTCTTTCCCTGGATTTTCCATATACCTACTGACAACCCCAATTTCATGTGAAATATCTACTCGTTTATAGACCATCGCATACATCAAAGTTCCTACTGCATTAGCATAAGGTATTCGAGACATATATTCCTTTTCTTCATTTGTGTTAGGACATAAACTTGAAGAAAGCTTAAAATGGGAAGCTAAAGGGACTGAAACTGGTTTCACATTGTTCATACCAAACCTTAAGAGTATTTTCTCAATATACTTATCTTGTGATAACCACAACTTACCATTGCTCCTGTCTCTGAAAATCTCCATGCCCAAAATATGTCTTGCTACTCCTAGATCTTTCATATCAAATGTCCTAACCATATGAGCCTTTAACCTGTTGATCTCAGTTATGATTTTTCTTGCTAAAAGCATATCATCAACATACAACACTAAGATAATGAATATGCCATTACTTAATTTCTTAAAGTAAACACAATGATCATATTCACTTCTTATATAATTTTGGCTCATCATGAAAGAATCAAATTTCTTGTACCATTGTCGAGGCGACTGCTTCAGACCATACATTGATTTCTTGAGCCTGCAGACAAATTTCTTGTTGCGATTTTGAACAAATCCTTCAAGTTGTTCCATATAAATATCTTCATCTAGATCTCCATGTAAGCATGCAGTCTTAACATCTAGTTGTTGTAATTCTAAATTAAGTAAAGCAACTAATGCTAAGACAATCCGAATTGAAACAATTTTAACAACTGGTGAAAATATCTCATGAAAGTCAAATCCTGCTTTTAAACCTTTTGCGACCAGCCTCGCTTTGTACCTATCTTCTTTATCATCAACACCCCTTTTCAATTTGTAAACCCATTTACATCCCACAGTTTTTCTGTCTTTATGAAGTTCCACCAGATTCCATGTGGCATTCTTGTCTAATGCCTTCATCTCATCCTTCATAGCTTCTTTCCACTTATTACTATTAGAACCTTCTACAACTTCCTGATAGCATAAAGGTTCATCATCATTAGTTTTTAAATCAACTGAAGTAACATAATCATCATACCTTTTAGGAGGATGTCTGATTCTCGTGGACCTCCTTAAAGATGTTTCTGGTTATTCCACAATTTTTTGATTATTATCTGTAGGAACTTCTTCATGATCTGCATCTGAAACTTGTTCATCTTGACTATCATCAGTATTTGAACTAGTTTCAAACTGAATATGTTGAAACTTAGGTACATTTTCCTATTTCAATTTATTATCTACATATGGATTATCAGGTGAAGATTCATTGAATTTAACATATCTGTTAATGATGATCTTGTGAGTAGTATGATCCCACAAACTGTATCCCTTAATCCCATCACCATATCCAACAAAGATATATCTTTTTTATTTAGGATCTAATTTAGAATGCTGATGTTTGGAATTAGAGCATATGCATCACAACCAAAAACTTTCAGTTTAGAATAATCACAAGGATGACCTTTCCATACCTCTTGAGGAATTTTGCAACCTATTGCAGTTGATGGTGATCGATTTATCAAATAGCAAGCCATAGATACTGCTTCTGTCCATAATTCCTTCTGCAAAGTGGCATTACTAAGCATACTTCTTGCTCTTTCTAAGAGAGTCTTGTTCATGCGTTCAGCAACCCCATTTTGCTGAGGAGTATAAGCAGTAGTTCTATGTCTTTTGATCCCAACTTCCTTGCAATCGATGTCAAATTCCTTTGAAGTAAACTCACCACCATTGTCAGTTCTTAAACATTTAATGGTTCTTCCAATGATATTTTCAACTAATGCTCTAAACTGCTTGAAAACTGTGAATACATCAGACTTTCTTTTTAACATGTAGACCCATACTTTCCTAGAGAAATCACATATAAAAAATACAAAATATGATGATCCTCCATATGAGGTTGTAGGAGATGGACCCCAAACATCAGAATGGATATAATCAAGGATTCCCTTACTAGTATGTTTTCCAGTTTTAAATTTCTTCTTGCTTTGTTTCCCATATATACAATGTTTGCAGAAATCTAACTTAGAAGATTTTAAAGTAGTAAGTAACATATGATTAGATAAAAATTTTAATCCTCTTTTGCTCATATTCCCCAATCGTTGATGCCATAGTCGAATAGAATCACTGTCGTTTTTAGATACAGTAGAAGCATGATCTGACTATGTTCTTCCTTCTAACTGAAAAAGACTTCCAACCTTCTTTTCTTTCATTACTAATATGATTCCTTTGTAAATTTTCAGTACTCCACCTTGAATAAAATTTTTATATCCATTTGTGTCTAATACTCCTAGAGAAATAAGATTTTTCCTGATTTCAGGCACATGTCTTACATCAGTTAAGATTTTATTTGTCCCATCAAACATTTTAATCTGGATGCTTCCAATTCCCACAACGTTACATGAGAAATCATTACCCATGTAAAAAAATCTATCATTGATTGATTTATAATACTTAAACCACTCTTTATGAATGCACATGTGATTGGACACACCAAAATCTAACAACCAATGTCGATCATGATTTAACAAATTAACTGATAGAACTTCATCACTTATACCTGAACCGGATGCCGAACCTAAACCTGTATCTGTCGTGTTTGCCTCTTTATTTTTTGTTGAAGAGTCTCCTTTGGATGTTTGTTGTCTCTTCCAACAGTCCTTCTTCAAATGTCCCAATTTTCCGCAAAACCATCATTTCATCTTACTCTTCTTCCCTTTCAATTTTGACCGAGAGTTGTTTTTCTGATTGAAGCATTTTTCTTTAGATCGACCTCTAACCGTCATTGCTTCTGATGTAGAGGTTTCTAAATTTGACCTTTTCCTGGTTTCTTCAGACATCATAGCTCCAACAACATCATCAAACTCAAGGGTTTCTGATGAACTAAGACTTATAGAAGTAACAAAATGATCCCATGACTTAGGCAGAGAACATAATAAAGTTACAGCTTTATCTTCTGAATCAAATTTTACTTCTATGCTTCTAACTGCACCAAGAGAGTATTAAAGGTATTCAAATGATCAATTATTGATGTACCTTCCTTCATGCGCAAGCTGTACAACTATATTTTCAGAAGAATCCTGTTGGTTAAGGATTTAGTCATGTACAATTTTTCTAACTTTGTCCATAAACCAGCAGCGGTTTTCTCTGACACGATGTTAAATTACACATCATCTGCCAAACACAACCATATGCCGCTCAGTGCTCTGTCATCGATGTCACTCCATTCATCATCTGTCATGGCAAGAGGTTGTTTGGATTTTCCCAAAAGTGCCTTTTCCACACCTTGTTGTACGAGTAGATCGTGCATCTTGACTTTCCAGATCTCGAAGTTATTTTTCCCATTAAACTTCTCAATATCAAATCGAGCACTTTGAGTTTTTGTCATGTTTAACTCAACCTCTTCTCTATGGATCCTTAATGTCCTTTTTAATCAAATTAACAATTTGATAAAATTCCCACAAACTGTAAGTTGAAAATACCATTAAATTGCTCAACAAATTCCGGACGCAGGGGCTAATAAGATTATCCTTCAGTTTTAGAGATTAAAAAAGCATAGTTTTTTTTTTATACAACAAAAGTATTTGGATAAAAGTTAAAGTTAACGCAGTTCACTTTTCAAAAAAAAGTTAACATAGTTCACTTTTCAAAAAAAAGTTAACATAGTTCACTTTTCAAAACGTGTACCCCTAAGAAATTTATAATTTGACACCCACGATAAAAAATATACGCCGAGTAGCCATCATAATATGAAGTAATGGCATTAATAACACAACAAAGTCAGAATTGATAAACTTTGGAGCTGCGTATAAGAATGTAGGAATTTTAGTTGAATTTTTAGTTACCACAAGTTTATACTCCTGTGTGAAGATTTGTACCAACACACGCACAGAGGTCATCCTGCTCACGCGTAGTTGATCCTCCAATTCACGCACTGTCTCAACTCAAGTGCCTTCACCACACGACACAAACCCACGGCTCTGCAACTCTATTTCAGCTCACGGGTCAACTAAATCTTACAACCTCCACAACGCTTCTCAACCTCCAGCTCTTGCAACCTCGAAAACAGCCACGGTCCATGGATATCAATTTCACGCTATCATTTTTCACGGGCCACGTCTTCTCCACAGCAGATTGATTAATCAACAGTCCACGGCTCTACATTCTTGTTTGATGGGTGGACAAAAAAAAACAAAAAAACGTCCCCAACCCTCTGCAGCCTTCACGCTCACAGTCCATGGCTTCAACGCACAGATATAACATGGCTCTGTGCACAGTCTCACTCGAACCGTCGATTTCTTTGACTGTTTTCTCAGCAATAGAGTTACACTCAACAAATTCAAGAACTTTGTAGGCTTCTGCAGTTTTCTCCCAATGACTTATCCGCACAAGATGTTTTCTCATCGAACCAGCTCCATGTCCTTAGCACGTCGGTCACATAAAGACAAAACCCCTGGAAAACATCGCACGTAGAGAATCTATCGATCACAAGAGCTCTGATACCAATTGATAGAGTCAATTAGCGGAAAACAAAATAAAATCACACACAACATTCAAAGAGAGACAATGGATTTAACGTGGTTCACCCAACCAATATGGGATACATCCACCAAACAGAGGTATCGGCAATCTTATTCATCAACAGGAGATTACAACAGCAGATTTACTCATCTGCACTTCCTCTTCTACACACCTCACATCTCATATGTTTTGCCTCTACATGCTTACAATATATAGAAGAGAGAAGAAACTGAATAATTAATTCTATCACACCAAACTAGGATAGAATATCTCCTCATCCTGATTTGATGCCCTCAATTTTGCAACAAAACCTATTGTTGGCATATCCAAGAGATTTGAGCCAGCAAAATCTCAACAATGAGCTGATGAATCTGTTCCATACCCTGTGCACAAAGTTGGGTATCAAAGATTCATAGAAACATTTGGTGCTAAAGTATCACATTTTTTAGCATAGATATATTCAGGAGGAAATGGAGTTCCTTGACATCTCCTCAGTTGGTATGGCATACCGGTATGCTACCAAGATTGGGCAGAAAGAGTCAAACAGAAGAAGCGATACTTTTTATATGCGAATCAAAAGCAAGGGAAAGGTGCCCCCAAACTGCAGAACAAGGGACAAAGCCAAGGCATGGTGGCCCAAGACAACCTATCAAAGCCACAAGCAAAGAATAACACTGCGAATCCAAATAAGGACACGGGAAAGTGGTGTGAGTTCCATAAGAGCTCCACTCACAACACAAGTGAGTGTGGGGCCAAGAAATCACTCATGGCCGAGATGAGGGCTTCTGAATCAGATGCATGCTCTGACTCTGAATTAGAACATGACAAGGGGAATGACAAAGGGAAATAGATTATTGATGCGGATCCCAATGCCACTTTTTCCACTACGAAGATCCAGAAGGAGGAATCGAAAGATCCAAAGGAGGAGGAGCATCTCTTCCACTCCCAGATGTGGGTAAAGGGTTCCTCGCTACAATTAATTTTCAACAATGGGAGCCAAATGAACCTCATTTCAGCAGATGTCGTGACGCGGTTGGGCTTGTAGACCATAGCACACCCAAAACCATACACGATCGAGTGGCTTCACCAAGGACAGGATCTCCGCATCAGCCAATAGTGACACCTTCCCTACCGCATCAAGCCCTTCACAGGTGAGGTATTATGTGACATTTCTCCTCTTGATGTTTGTGATGTATTATTAGGCCAACCATACTTGTGGAAGCGGCATGCTGTGTATGATTCCAGGCCTCGCATTATTATTGCTACTTTTGGAAATAAGCTATACAGGATACTAGAGGTACCACCGCCTGCCGCTATCTCTTTGGTTACTACAAAACAATGCAGTAACCTCATTTCCAAAACTAGGAAATTTTTTTTTCCTGATTATTTGCCCCTAGGGAAAGAAGAATATTGTGGCCACGACCTCCAAACATAGCTCCTCTTCATGACAACAACAAATGGACAAGGTTGTGGAGGAGTACGGGGACATCTTCACCTCACCCATAGGGGTGCCTCTGCACTGTCAAGTCAAGCACCCCATCGATCTGACCCAAGGTGCGCCGCTACCCAATGGACCAATCTAACGACACTCTATTATGGATAACGATGAAATCAAGAGGCAGATTCAAGAGCTGCTGCAAAAAGGTCACATCCCATCGAGTTCATCACTCTGTGGGAGCCTAATCGTGTTGGTACAGAAGAAGGATGGGACTTGGAGACTCTTTATTGACTATCGGGCGCTAAATAAGATCACTGTCTAGAATAGGTACCCAATCCCATGGATCGATGACCTTCTGGACCAACTCAAAGGGGCGAAATATTTCAGCAAGATCGACTTGAAGTTTGGGTATCACCAGGTACCAATCGAACCCTCCGATGTGTGGAAGATTGCCTTCAAAGCCAAGGAGGGCCTTTTCAAATGGCTGGTCATGCCTTTCGAGTTGATCAATGCTCCCGCAACCTTCATGAGGTTGATGGAAGAAATATTGTAGCCATTCACCAACTCATTTGTAGTGGTGTACTTGGATGACATTCTGATCTTCAGCCAGACATTGGAAAATCACCTTCACCACATCCGAAAGTCCTCCAAACACTGTGGCAACACAATTTCTGTGCCAATTTGGAGAATTTCACTTTTGGCATGACCCAGGTTAAATATATGGGATACATTATTGATGAAAGGGGGGTGCATGTGGATACAACCAAGATCCAAGTCATTCATGATTGGCCAGCCCCAACCAATCTAACAGAGCTTTGCAGCTTTCTGGGTCTTGCTAATTTCTACCACAAGTTCATGTTGGGATTCTCTCATATCACTTGGCCCTTGAGTCAAGTCACCAAGGGAGGAGAGAAAGAAAAATTATTTTGGTAAAAATCACAATAGAAGGCATTCATATAATTGAAACATCGCCTCTGTTCTGCCCCAGTGCTCACATTACCAGACTTGCAACAACCAATTGAGATGGAGACGGATGCCTCTGACTATGTTATTGGGGTAGTTCTTACTCAACAGGGGCATCCAGTGGCATATCACAGTGAGACATTTTCTGACACAGTCCGCAAGTATCCCACTTATGACAAAGAAATGTATTCCATTGTGCAGGCTTGTCGACAATGGAATCATTACATTTTGGAGAAGAAAACAATCATCCACACAGACCACCGACCCCTACATTTCATACAGACACAAGGGAAGTTGTAGAACGATCGCCATTAAAAGTGGTCCACATATCTGCAATAGTTTCATTTGAACATCAAGTACAAGAAGGGTAGCACTAATAATGTTGCAGACTGCCTCAGCCAACCACCAATTGTGGCGCTAACCACCATTCTCAACTCTTGTGGGCACAAAACTTCTGATTGGCCGCTTCTCTACAAGAGCGATCCAGAATTCGGTCACACATAAAAGGCACTCTTGGGGTGTACGCAAGTTCCAAATTTTCACCTCCAATATGCATTGTTATGTCACCTAGGACACCTTTGTGTTCCTTCAAGCGAGCATGCCAAGATGATATGGGAAGCACGCTACAGTCAAGTCACTAGGCATTTCGGGGTCGAGAAAATAGTGGCAGTACTGCAGAAGTATTTCTATTGGCCGAACCTTCGACATGATGTTGGGAAGTACATCAAATCCTGCATTGCTTGTGCCATTGCCAAACTGACCATCAAGTAGTAAGGCCTCTATACTCCACTACCTACCTCTAGTCAACCTTGGGAATCCATCTCCATGGATTACATGTCGAGCCTTCCTTCTACTAAGCATGGAAACGATTGTGTTTTCTTGGTCGTCGACGGATTCTCGAAGATGGCCATTATGGCGGCTTGCAAGAAGAATATCACAGTAGAAGCACTGCTAAACTCTTCTTTGAACGAGTGTGGGTGCACTTTGGGATCCCATATTCTATCATCTCAGATTGGGACAACAGGTTCCTCGACACATTTTTGTCTAGCCTCTGGTCAATGCTAGACACGAAGCTCACCAAGTCCACAACTTTCCATCCCCAAACAGATGGCCAGACAAAGGTCATTGACATGATGATTGTACACATTCTGCGCATGTACAATTCAAAGTATCCATGCACATGGGATGAGAGCCTCCCCTATGTACAACACAGTTATAATCGGGCTCTCCACAGTTCAACCGGCCACAGCCCTTTTCAGGTGGGATTGGGATTCCAGCCACTATGTCCCATTGATGTAGCCATGCCATTTGCGGCTTCCCAGGCTGATTCGGCTCATGTCCAATTTGAAGCTAACAAAGCGAACAGCTTCATCGAGCACATTCAGCACATCCGCCAACAAGTTCATGACATATTGCACAGAGCCAATGCTAAGTACAAGCAACGACATGATCAACATCAGGTGCCACACAACTTCCAGGTGGTTGACAAAGTCTGGCTACATTTGCAGAAGGAGCACCTCACTGGACCACACCGCAAGCTCTACCCACTTCGATATGGGTTGTACACCATCACCAAGGTTGTAGGGAAAAATTCCTTCGAGCTCAGTATTCCACCATTCCTTGGTCTGCACCCAGTATTCAATGTGGATCGCCTTCGTCCCTACTTCCCACCTCTACTAGACACCTTTGACATTGCAGAAAAAATCACACCAACGGAGTTAAACCCAGACTGCATGGAACAGGCCACCATAGATTGTATCATGGACATGCAAATCAAGAACACTCGTCAACAAAATATCCAACTGTATCGGGTTTTCAAAGCTGGCCAACTCCTGCACCAAGGCAAGTGGTTCACCAAGGACCAAGTTCAGCAAAATTTTCCTCATCTCATGGAGGAACTCAACGCAATGGGGACCATTGATTCCTAAGGGGGGAGTAATGATCCAAGTGGATATTGGTGGAAACCTGCCTATTCCACTTGGGGCCCCACCATTGTCTCTTTCATTTTTTCAGTTTCAACACAACTTACTATTTTTAGCAGTTTTTCGGGTCCTGAACTTCCAGATCCGTTTTGAGGCCCTGAATGACGTTTTTGGGCATCGTTTGTCCGGTGAATATGATTTTGTTCTAGAATCTACATTCACAATCAGTAGTTGCAGTCCTCGGATAGATCTTTCTAATGATGTATCATGTGTTTCAAACTAAGATAGTATACCAAAGTTACGACCCCGGGAAATTGATGTACCAATTTACCCCAACGGGACCCATATTCTGGTGTTTCATCTCCTAGGGTTAGGTTTTTAGATGTTTAGGGCTTTCCAGTGTTTCTCAATAATATATAAGCCTTTGAGCCTCATTTTAACATAGAGTTCAGAGACTTGTAGTCGCCACATCTCTTATTAGAGATAAGCTACCAGCGCCCTAGCTAGTTTATTCCATTTTGTTTGTAAAAAAAATTCATTTCTTTGATATTAATGAAATGAAGTGTTATCTCCGTTGCATATTTTTATTTATGGTTTTATGTGTATTCTTTCATTCTTGTATAAATCCGGATCAAGACACCACTGAATGAATAATATGAGCAACACGACTACAACATTGATAATTTTGCAAGTTTAGAGAAGATCTTTTGTATTAGGGTTTAATCTCCAACCAAACGCATTACCGGTATCTCATTTAAATCTTCTCTACAAACTCAACACTGCAACAAACTTAGTCTGAGCCAATTAGTGTGGTTGAAGCCAAGGCATTCAAAGTGGACTTATCGAGTCCTCATCAGGCTTAGTGCATGTGCATAACCAATTGGTGACCTTGACCACCCAGCTGCAGGGGATATAAGAAGAAAAGCAATATGTGATAAGGTGTGGTATACTCTGCACAGGACAGGGACATCATAGAAATAAGTTTTTCAATATAAAGAATTTTGATTCACATGGATATAGATAATTTCCCTAAATTAAATTAACCTCATTATCACAAAAAAATACTCAATCCTTAACTGAAGAAGATCCAATGGTGCGACCTCTAGTGGAGGAGATGGCACATGTCTTCTCCAAGCCAAAACATAGTTCCTACCACTTGCGCACACGCACGAATATCGCAGTTTCCGGAATCAGAAATTTGGAGATGTCCATCACTTGATGATCTGACACGGGAGCTTGACAAACCAATCCCACAAACTCAAGTTGTGGGCATACTCTCACTATAACTCGGCAAACCAATCTTGCTCAATTTCAAATTTCAAATCAAATTCCATGTATCCATGGCAGGGTACATACATGGATGCTGGAGAATGGGTCGGGGAGATGGGTCTGGGAGACAAGGATGGAGTACATCAAGAGAACGCCCAACTGAACAGATAACCAGCGTCACTGAGACTTTTGAACTTGCTGGAGGACATTGGTGAGAGAAGAGAAAGCACAAAAAAAAAAGTCGAAAATGTCGAATGATTAGCTTACTCCTAATATTTTTCGTTGTACAAGCTCACATTAATTTAGGACTTGAACTTTCATGCGAAAAAATAGCACAATTAAATACGGTCTACACTCAAAAGCCTACAGGGCATTCATTTTCCACATCATCATAAAATGGGTTAAATGGGCATTGAGCTGAGATATTCTCTTTTTGTTTTATTTACACTATGAAACTGGATCCAAATGGTGGAAAAATTAGGCTAATGTTATTAAACTCCAGCATACATAGTTACCAAATTCACTCGAATCAACGAAAAAGGTACGCAATTAGTGAGTTCGATTCGTATATCAAATAATTTGATCCTTTTCAGGGTAACGTAGCGTGAGTAACCGAAATTCATGGTTTATAATTTATGAAACGGAATAGTTAATAGAAATGGAAATTAATTGTGAGCCTAGAAACTAATTGGAAACTCACAGGTGAAATGGAAACTAATTGCAAGCCTAGAAACTAATTGGAAATTCACAGGTGAAATGGAAACTAATTGTGCGCCTAGAAATTTTCTTATTTCAGTGTTTTTTTTAATGGTTTAAAAAGCTAAGAGAATCAAGAAAGAAAATATTGAAGTTGATTATATATATATATATATATATATATATATATATATATATATATATTAAGAGCAATAAGTTTTGAATATTTAATTTTTATATATGTGTTAATTGCAAAAAGATAAAACTTGAAATTAAAGAGAGAAGTAGTTTTGAGTTTTAAATATTTTATATATATTTATATATATTAAAAAATATTTTAGATAAGATATTATGCAGGATTAAGTTTTGAGTTTTGAATATTTAAGTTTAAATACGTATAAATTATAAAAGGATTTTAGATCAAATTAGAAAGATCTAGTTTAGGGTTTTGAAAAGAATAAATTTTTTGAAAATAACATATAATTGTGGTTGTGGTTTTGGCTTTGGCTAGTAAATTGTAATTTTAAAATTGTTTATATCGATTAAAATCATTTAAAATTATTTAAATTTCATAATAAATAGAAAGAAAATAAACACAATGTATCGAGTTATATATATATATATATATATATTCTAAAGATATATATTATCTAATTTTTAAAAATTGATTTTTTTTTCAACAAAATTTGTATAGAATGTATCAAATTCTAATTATTATTGGAACTTGGTAACTATGGTCTGATCTTGCTTTGCAACAAAGATATGCATGGGATTCACAGATTTCACGCTGAGAATAGGCGAGCCTTATTTCAGCTGCCATAGGCCCATTAATGTGGCCAGGCAGCTGATGTCCGCCGTCGGATTAAAAGTGTAGATCATCATGCGGCGAGCATCAGCTGCCTGGCCGCATTAATGGGCCTATGGCAGCTGAAATAAGGCTCGCCCTGAGAATATCTGGCACAAGACAACTTTGGAGTTTGTAATCATAAATGCACATTATTTCAATGTGTTTCAAAGTTTTCAACGAGGACAACCTGGGAACTACCCCAAGGATTACCAGGAAGAATTTTTTAGTCAAAATATTTCAGATAAATTAATTTTTGGTAAGTCTATGAAAATGTAAGTATATTTTATAAATTTACATAAGAAAAAGATTTTTTTTTTTTTTTAATAAATTTATAACTCCAAATTCTATAATAAATGTGAGTACAAGGTCTTACATTCTAATGTTTTATTATTTTGGTTTGTTGGGAAAGATGCAGTTTTCCTAGAGCTTATAATAGTAACATCATAATTGATTTGATGTCAGGGTAGTACAAGAGTAGCCCAATTGCAAATTTTTTTAAATATGAAAAAACAGTTTTAATAAAAATTAATAGCAAAAATTAATTAGATAAATTTATTTTTAAATTGCAAGTAATATTTTTATTAATTCAAAGTTACAATTTTAATAAAAATTAATAATAAAATTTTATTGTTTTTAATCTTCTCAAAATTTGGTATTACAATATATTTGAAAATAAAATTTGATATGACAATATATATGAAAGAATTTAATTTTTATAAATTTGATAAATCAAATTTATAATTTCAATAATTTTTAAGTAGATGTAAAAATTTATTAGAAAATATGTGTAATATTCCCAATTAGCACAGCTAATTGGAAATATTAATTTTGTCTAATTTTTGCTTTTATAAAGTTAAATTATAAATAAAGTGAGTAAGAGGGGGATATAACTCACTTTAAAATAAAGTACACTCCCTAGTAGACTCAACATTGTAACTTAAGTGAGCCAAGGGGGGCCAAGAGATCACGTAGAGGGGGACCCACTTAGACCACGTGGCCATAGACAGCGTAGTTGAGTTGGCAACGTGGGCCAAAAGGAGACTACGTAGGAGATGGTGGGGCCTAGGGTTGAGAGAGGCCCATCGTTATAAAAAGGAGGAGAGCCTCCTCATTTCCTCATTCGAGTTTATGCATATTGAGCTGGTCACTTCGACTTTGAGCACGCTCGTTGTTTAGCTTGTCTGCAACACTGTTTAGTTCATTGAGTGTCTCCGTTCGGAGATCTCACCCTCAACCCCGAGAGACTTTGAGTGCTTGCTCGAGTGAGGCATTCCCATCAGTATTTTGCAGGAGGATCGAGTTGTGGCATTTGTGGAGGAGCATTGCATCTATAGACTGCGCAGTCTTGAGAGGGAGGACACAATCCATCTTGATGGAGCTTCGGTTTGGTATTATTTCGGGGGTTTCGGGTCACGAGATTGAGCAAGGGGTTAGCCCTTGCCTATTGGAGGCTTTTGGCAGAGTGGGAGGCCATATTTTGGGAGGATTCATTCAGCATCAGCGCAGAGCCTTGGAGGATAGCATAGATCCCCAAGGGGGGTATTTTCGGGGGTCGACCATTCCAGGAACGCTCTTTGGGCTTTTCTGGGTTTTGTGAGTAGAGGCTGATTCCAAAGTTTCAGCTCATTCCGAGTAGGGGAGCAACCCCAAATACTCGATTGGTTCCAGCAGTAGCAGCAGCACGGCAACTTTCCAGCAGCTTGGACGCAGAGCATAGAGCAGCCATTCCTTTGTTATTCTGAGAGTATTCCTACACTTGTCTGGTGCAAGTCGAGGTGCCATCACTCTGATTACCTCTTGTACTCATTTCTATTTCTCAGTATAATAAAATGGTTCAGTATTCTCTCTATTTTATGTGTATCTGCTTCATATTCAGTTTGTAGCATTTTGTATCTTGTTGTATACTTTGTATTACTGGTTATTTCTCTTTCGGAATATTACAATATGTTAATTTATCCATGAACTACAATACAATTAGTCCTTTAACAAATATCCTAAAATAATTTTTTCTATATTTTATAGACAAAACCTCAACAAAATTAAAACATAAATTATATAAATTCAAAAATTCAAATTTATGATTTAAACAATTTTTAACCCAAAAAAATAATTACAATTTATTAAGAAATATATTTTAAAATTAAAATACAATAAAATTTATAATAAATTAAATAATAAAAATATTCAGAAATTAAAGTTCATAAAAATTATTACATATTTATTTTCTTATATTTACATATTTATTTTTTATATAATAAATAAACTATGTACACATTTTTTTACCAATTTTGCCCTAGTAAATACAAAATAGTAAATATAAAACACGGCAGGATTGAAAAATCATATGAAAATTTTAGAATCATTTTGTGAGAACACAATATGTTAAAGCAATCATGTGGAAAGTTCAACTTTGGGTATTATTCTGCCTTTTAATCTTTTTATTTATTAACAACTACACTATATTGCTTGAACCAATTGATAACCTTTTTAATATTTACATATTTTTGATTTTTTGAAATTAGATGTTTTAATATTGTACAAATTAATATAAATTATATATATGTGTTTTTGCCGTTTTTAAATATTATACAAATATTTAGTCATGTCATTGTAATTTTCTATATATCAAAAATGACTATAATAATTTTTTATTGCGCAACTATTATATATATTTTTAATTGTTATTGTTAAATTAATTATGGTTCATATATTAATAATTGAATATTATTTATTAATAAAAATGTTATGTTTTATTATTTTGTGTAAAAGTGATATTTTATATGATAAAATCTATTTTTAAAATATTTGTATATATTTAATTTTAAGTAATTAATGTATTTCCTTATATTTTTAAGAATAACAGGTTTTTAGTTTTAAATATTTTTGTATTATGAAAATGTATTTTCAATTAAAAAAAAATCTATACAAATAAAATAAACTAATGTCTTATCTTAATTATTACTTAAATTTTCTCTGGATGTGGGTGCTCGCTAGTGAGTTTGTGCGCTACCGGGCAGCCATGTGGAGGGACACTTGGCTGCTCCACGTGATCACATATGGAGATAGGAACCACGTTAAATGTTGGTGTGAGGGAGTCATTAACTCGACCTCCGCCACCTTAATCTCGACATACCAGCTCTACAACCCTTTAAGGTCGCATGACATGGCCATTAAGCCCGTCACCTCGATTCATTCCTCCTCACTTCGGCCCTCTCTCCAGCTCTCGGTGCATTTGTCTGTCAATTTCCCTCCTCCTCTGGTGCAAGGTCCTCATTCGTCTAGCCTCAGCCTTCCCTCCGGAAGCTTTTCTTCCCTTTTGCTCTCCACATCTCTCTCCTGGTCCTGCGACTCTACTCCTCAGACAATTTTGCCTCGGCGCCACAGAATGAGGTGCAGAAGGGCAGGGGGGCGTGGCCATCCTTTCCGACCTCCACTATCGCTCTCCCTGGGCCGTGACTTGAACTTTTTTGTTGGATGGGATGAGCAAGATAGGAATCCCCCTGTCAACTTGGCTGCTAAGCTCTCTCTGCAGCTCCCTGCTCCTACTTTGACGCCTTCCATCTCCCACAATAAGAAGAGGCCGCGTAAATCTACCATTCCTCCCAAGCCTGCTTTCATCCCCTGCAAGATGAAGGCTCTCCCGGTGCAAAGCGCCTCCAGTGGCAGCAAGGATTCCAGCGACAACACATGCAACAATGATGGTAACATCTCGAACCATGA
Organism: Pinus albicaulis; assembly: GCA_034641835.2. NCBI lineage: Eukaryota > Viridiplantae > Streptophyta > Pinopsida > Pinales > Pinaceae > Pinus > Pinus albicaulis. The sequence continues at coordinate 1,184,907,328 of CM076572.1, read as the reverse complement.
GGGTAAAAACAAGATGGAACACTTTGATCTGCAAGCTGCCTCCTCGACAAAGCTCGACTCTCCAGCGTCGCCATGTCCCCAATCTTCGCGCCACGGGCTAAGCAAGGAGACTGATGACGGGTTTTACGTTTTCAGAATTGAGGAAGAAGTTCCTACCTCTGGAAAAAAGAATGCAGGTTCACCTTATTTCCAGTTTTTTTATTCTCTCTAGTATACTCATGTTTTAGAATTGTCTACACTTTGACTCGTGTTCTATTTTGATAACTAATCTGTTGGTTTCTAGTTTCGGGCATCAGTTCCTCTCTTGTTTTGAAGGTCTGGTTTCCCCGCCCGGGGTATTTCAACTTCTGGTGGCAAATTGTTATAACTTCCCTCTGGATTGGACTCGTCAAATTGACAGGAAGAGACCTGTAATTTTCTGTTCTATATGATATAATAGAAGTAGTTTAACTTAGAAAAAAAAATCATTACTTAAATTTTAAGCAGAAAAATTATTCCTCGATCAGGGTGTGAGACAACTAATTGCCCATCTCGGGACTTACATTATGTGTAAATTAATTGTTGAAAGGACCAGAGGGCAGCTCGACCCATGCCCTCGCATGCTCAATCTTGAATGTGTGGTGGCAGTGCGCATTGGATGAGTAAATGGTCATGCAACGAGCCGTGGGGTTCTTAATATCCATGTGGGAAGGGCTCATCATCCTAAGCATCTATCTATCTTGTGTTGGAGTTCAGCTCTTGGTGGTAAGCGAATGCTCTTGACAAGCACTCAACTATTTGCAAGGAAGGCTAGGCCGGTCTGCTTCTTGGACGTGGTCAGTCCTCTCTGGTTCATGGCTTCTTCTGTCGCTTATGTTCATCTCTTTATTTCCCCTCTCCGACCGCGATCTACGTACTCTTTTAATGTATCTCGAAACCTTAATGGAAATGTCTACAATAATTTTCTCGTGAGGAATGGAATCGATGTTTAGAAAGTTGGAAAGTTTATGTTTTTTTGTCTTATGTAATGTCTTTTTTTTCTATTTCGATATTTGTCTTCTTTGGAATTATTCAGTCTCGAATGGGAATGTCTTGGAAATATCTAGTTTGGAGTCTTATGGTGGATGAATGCATGCTCTTCAGTGTTGGTTATATCTTTGAATTACTGGTCATGAGCATGGGAATGAGTCTAAATTCCATTCATCTAAGTTATTGTGACTATGGTGTGGACCTCATTGTAATTGGGCCCGGGGAGCCAGTCCATGGAGCCTTCTCCCTAAGGCAACAAAATAACCTTGGTTTATCTCTGCATATTGACTCAATTGGGAACGGGGTGCTGAAACATAATATTGTGAATCGATGGTGGTTGTTCCATTCGACCCTTAGCTTTTATGGAAGGCTTGATCCTAAAAAATGTTGCCTCTTGCTTTCATGTTATGCTATTAGGTCAAGTCCTCAAAATTTTGGTTTTGTATTACAGTTCATTTTTTTTGTTTGAAAGCTTGTGTCTTTATTATTTGGTTGATAATTCAAATGGCTCTCACATCCCTTCATGCTAGCTCTTCCAAAAGTGGGGACCGAGGACATAGTCGACAAATGTGGAAACAAGGAGGCAGGGGTTCATCCTCATCCCGACATCCAAGGAGAAGCGTTCATAAAACTAATGATCAAATCATCAGTGAGGTGGCCTGGGGCTATCATACATGCACTCTGGCCCAAGTTAATCAATTTATATCAACATGGGAAGCTGATTAGAATCAGTAGGAAGAAGTTGAAGTACAAATAGAATACTAGTGTGACCTAGTTCCTGACCGGTGACATACTTGAGGCTGCACCACTCAATATAAAAAAATTGTCCATCTCTACTGGTTGATGAAAATTATTGTGATCGGAGCTATCATGACCTCTCTAGCAGGCTCTGTGAAATTTGATCCAGGTTTTCATTAAATTCAGATATAATTTCAACTTATCCAATTCCAAATTCAATAGTAGAATGTTCATCTTGGCCGCATTGAGCAACACATTTCGTGTCTTTCCTAGTCCAAATGACCAGGTTCCAGTCCAGAGGGCCCAGATCTTGTGCAGTCTTCTAATGAGTAGTAGTTTTCTTGGATATGGCAGTATCTATTTTTTCTTTACTTTTCTTGGATGTATATGTCGACTAGTAATCTATACTATAGCTATTTAGGTTGTAGATGGTTTCCAGACATTCATTCCTATAAGGCATTGTTAGACAAACTTAAACTATTGCGTTTTTGGATGGCATATAATCTCATTCAGTGGAAAACAGACATAGTTTCCCAATGAGAAGATTGAGGCCAATGAACGACTTTTTTTATGGTTGTAACCTGTTTTTGATGAAAATTATTGAATAAAAAGGTTGTGCCAAGCTTTAAAAAAAAAATAGAAAAATTATTAATATACCAATAATATCTAACCATAATATTATATCATATCTAATACAAAATTCTAAATCAAAGTATAGTTTAATTTCATATAAAAGAATAGGTAATAATTATTTATTTTATAAATATATATATATATATATATATATATAATTAATTTAGTTTACTTTATCTCAAAAGTTTTATTGAAATTATATGGTTATAAGTTAAATATATATATTTTTTGGTCAAGTAGTTTGAGAGTTTATAGGAGATTACATCAGGGTGTGGTTTCTTATATATGGCTTGAGAAATCATAGCCTAGGGGCATCTAAGCCTTCAAAATCAACCAAGGATAGCACCCTGGGCCCGGCACCAGCGCTTAAAATGCCCGCCACCAAGCCTTAAAATGGTTGGAATTTTACCAACAAAATTTAAAACCAGTGACCTTCACATCACGAAGTGACTTAAAATTACACCCATCATGGGCTATTCTACACCCCAAAGGGTTTTATAAGTTAAATATTTAATTAAATGGTTAAATTTATTTTTCTAATTATATTTTAATAAAAATGATTAAATTTTTATTTTAATAAAAATTGATTTATTTTTATATATTTTTAATTATTTTTTAAATTATATATATATATATATATATATATATATATATATATATATATATATATATATATATTAATTAAACATTTAATAATTTAAAATGTTTAATTTAATATATTATTAATTTATATATTTATATTTTAACTTAAATTAATATAAAATATAAGAAAAGACTCTTGCCCATAAAACAAACTCAACAACCATATATATAAACATTTCTAAAATGTACATGGTAGTTATGAGTAACAAGGGAATGATATCTAAACAAGCCTAGTAGTAGAAGAATATCATATCCATGCATATCATATTTTTTCTTAGTGTCATACCCATGTCTTATGCCAAGAATAAGGGAACCATATATAGTAAATCTAATATAAACCTTCAAATTCATAGGTTCATAGGTCATCCTAGTAATTATCAATTGGTTGCCATCGTCAAAACAAAACTTTTACTTTAATTTAGCTATATTTATTTAATTTAGTTATATTTTACATCTCCTTAAAATATAAATGTTTTGTCAAACTTTTCCCAACAAAAAAATTCTCCTCTGCAAGAACTCCATAACATTTCCTAAATCTGCATGCAGGTTGCATTCAACAACTTCTCACTGTTTAGTAATTTCAAAGTTGAGTAAATTTTGTTGCTTTCCATGAATTCCTTCATACTCATCACCAAAATCTGTAATTAAAAGAAAAATCATAAAATGAGTATATTAATAACTTAAAAATCAACACATGTTTAAATGTATTATGAAATGATTATTTTTTAATAATTTAGAATAACAAAAAAAAAATCAAGAATTTTGATTTGAAATAAATGTGGCATAATTTAAATATAGCTAAATTAAAGTAAAAGAATACTAAAATTTGGCAAAATGGAAGCCTAAACCAAAACTAAAAGAAAATAGGTAAAATTAGAAAACATGAAATTAGAAAAAGAAAAGAAAAAAGATAGGCTATATTTAATTATGTTTAATTATATTTAATTATAGAGAGTCAAGTTATGAAATTTGTAAATTCTAGAGATTTTGATAAAAAATCGTTAATTATTTTCCAGGTTGATTCATTTTATTAGTTTTATTTATTTATTAATATTTAATTTTAATTTCAAAATAATTCAATTTTAAATACAAAGAATAATTATTTATTTCATTTTAGTATTTTTTTCATATTTAATATATAATTATAATTATAATGTAGAAATAATAAAATAATTTTGAATACTTTAACAATAAAAACTTAATCTCTTTTTATTATGATCACTACTAATGTTAAAATGTTAATGATAGAGATATAATAAATAAATCAAATAGTTTCAAGGGTTAGCTCAAGTGGTCTAAATCTAGATATAAAGTTCTTTGATATTGTTGATATTGTTGCTAGTTGTTGTTGATGACAGGTTTAACTCTTCTTTGATATCGTTGATATTGTTGCTAGTTATTGATGATTACAGGTTCAACCCGATTTACCATCCATGAAATATGGGGAAGTGCTAGAGATTTATTAATATATTGGGCCTTAGCCATATGAATTAATATATTATGAGGATTTATTTATTTTTTGCTAGGTAATTTGAGTCTTAAGATGGTTGGTAACCATGAACCAAGGGTATCTAAATCCACGAAATATGGGGAAGTGCTCCAGTTTTATTAATATATTGGGCCTTAGCCATTTGCATTAATCTATTATGAGGATTTATTTATTTTTTGCTAGGTAATGTGAGTCTTAATATGGTTGGTAGACCTAACCTGTGGCTTGAGTAACCATGTCCCAAGGGCATCTAAGCTTCCAAAATCACCTACGGATCTTACCCAACCTAGGCCACACCATCTCTATCATGGATGGATTTTTTGCCACATATTTTTGAACTAGTGACCTATACACCATAGAGTTCTTTAACATAACACCCTCATCATCTGCTCTATGCTTCGTAGGCAATCTATTATGGGGATTTAAAAGTAAAATTGTGTTGAAATTTATTTAAGGATCAAATTGGTGTTTATTATAAATGTTTAAAAGATTAAAGTGATGTTTAATGTATATATATATATATATATATAATTAAAATATTATAGATAGTTGTTATAAATAAGATAATAAAAGTTTATTAATCTATTTTATAATTATATCTTTAAAAAAATCATAATTTTTTTAATTATTCAAACTAAGTTTTGTGAAGAAAAAATTAAAAAATATCTATTTGCATGGATTGATTGCACGCCATAATATCCCATTTACATATGAAAAAGGAGTAAAACCAAAATAAAATGCATTTTAGATTTATGGATCATGAGAATATTCTGAGATAGTTTTCTCTAGGTGTTTAAAGACTACCTATGTTTAATGTTCCAATCTTGATTCATATTGAGAAAGTCCATAAACAATCTCATTTTTTCCTTATAGACGTGCGAAATGGATATGTGTGAGAAGAGTGATATAATTAATTAAATTTAATTATAAAAAGGTTGCACTGAAAATTTTCTTAAATCAATTTCCCTTTACATCCATTGAATAACTAACAAACAATCTTCAAAGTTTTGAATGTTTGATACTTCAACATTTGCCACTACAAAAGTGAAAAACACTCAGAATAAAATAGAAAAAATGGCTTAGTAATAAGTATCTCAAGAGGAATCAATATAGGGGGACAAGAATATAAATTGAATCGGGAAGAGAAAGAAACATGGATAGCACAAAAGGTTTCCAAAAAAAAGAAGATTGCTAGCGATTACAGAGAACAAGGAGTAGGAAATGAGGAGGGAAAAAAAACAAGAAGAAGAGGAAAAAAGAAGAGAAAATAGGAAGAAGAGGAAGAAAAGAGAAAGCGGGAAGAAGAGGAAGAGAAGAAGAAATAATAAAAATAAGAACAAAAGAAACTATAAGATGAAGAAAAATCTAGGGAAAAGGGGAAATCTCTCCAAGTTTATCCAACAAAAGTAGATCCAAAACTCAGCTAAACTCAACTACAATGGAGGTTGAACCAATACAATAAAAAATCATCGAGATTATAGGATCCCATATTCCAGTGATAGACATGAGAATTACACCAACAATGATGAAGAAGTTGGTAAATCTGAATAAGTTCAATTTTAACCATTGCCTGAACAAAATTATGGAGCACACAAATAATATCTATGTCACTCCACACTTGTTGTTAATGAGAACACGACTAAGTGGTTTGTAGTACCTAATATGAATAAATATCCTCTCACCATGGGCTAAACAAGTACACCATTCTCTTAGGAAAAGGAGAGGAATGTGAAGCATCTCTTGGAATAGTTGCAAAGAACATATGCCCAGATAGTTGAGTTGCAAAAACACTAAAACAAGACAAAATAAAAGGAGAACATCAAAGTAGAATATTACATGCATGTTACTCATAGGTGCATGAGTCATACAAGTGTATCACTATTTGTATATTTTATAGAAGGTCTTATCTCAATTGTTACCTCTAGGGGAGATCACTAAAAAGAGAAGAACTAAGTTACAAGCATTATTGCATGATGTCACTCAACTAGAATAGTGGCCATAATAATACCCTCAGGTCCCAAGTGAATTTCATATATTTGATCCACAATATTTACTCTACGACTCTATAGAAATCATCCAATCTCTTAAGGTTCAATAGAAGCTAGCAATAAACATAGCTCGACCAATAGCTTACAATGAACACCATTGATCCCTCGTATAAAAGATCATCAAGATGAATATATTTCCTTCAATTGGGAATTATGGATGGGTCATAGTAGATGAGAAAGTGAATAGGGAATTATATGAGGCATTGAATGCAAATAATTGTCTTTTAGTGTGTTCACCAATAAACTCACTAAATAAAATCTCATAAAGAATCTGGTGGACCCTTCCAAGTAGCACACAATGTTGAATTAATATGTGCTCTTATTGAAGAAGGATGTCCCAATCATCTTCCAAAGCATAATAGAATATCATGTCACTATGGAGAGTTTTCTTCCCAATGGAATCCTCATGATCTCATCCTACTATCAAGTTTGGGTGGCATATCTTTAGGAAACCCCGAAGATCCCACATTTAGATGTGGTCAAAATATAAATATCAACCTTAGTGCTAAAGTGTATTGAAGATTTATTATTATTATTGTTATTATTATTTTAATTAATTAAAAAATATATAAATAAATAAATAAATAAATATATATATATATATATATATATATATATATATATATATATATATATATATATATATATATATATATATATATATATATATATATATATAATTTTTAATTTTTAATTCAGGAGAAGTTGAAGTGTTATAACTAACCTGAAAAGAAATTGAAACATTACAAATGGAAATTATGATGATAAATAATAAATATTGCAAAACCCTCGGTTAAAAGGGTTCCCAATATCTAAATTTTGGTTTTCATTTTAGGAACTTTTATGTAGTTATGGTTTTCTATTTTATTCATATATTTATATACCAATGTTGGTAAGATTTTACTTCTTGATTGATGATTTAATATTAAGAAGCCTTGAAAGGCCATTTTTGGAGTTGTATTATTGCATGCATATTCTCCTTGTGTTTTGACTATTTATAAACAATGCATGTATGTGTGTGTTTTGTGGGATGTGTACTGCTAGATTATGGACTATTTAGTATTAGATAACGTCTCTCACATGCTTATAATTTCAATCTTATTAATTCACATATGATTACTTATTAGATCATTAGAATAACTATTATTGAGTTTTTCTAGTAATTTAAACATGTTTTATTGCCTTGGATTTTAGCTAACTATTCCTTGACTATGAAACTATGCGTTTACTAGCTCATAACTTCATAATTATCTTCTATCTTCCAATTCTAACTACCTTATTTTTCCATATTAGTAAATGGATAGTTTAGCTTATAATTCACACACCCCTATTGTGACTATTATATATATCTCACAATATTCTTAAGAAAACTAAGAATGGTTACTAGACCAAAATCTAGATGGGTCTCTTATCCCAAATGGTGTGAGGTCTAATTGGGACCTCATATCAAATAGAACTCCTTGATTATTTTCAAGAAATCCCCTCCACCCCCCCCCACCCACCCCCATAAATAATTAATTTGGTGCTAAAAGAAAGTCCCTGAGGTGCATGGCTAGTAGAACTCTTTGTTCTAACCTAGTAAAAACTTTAGGTGAAAAAAAAGCCACCGAACCACTCCACATTCGACCCATGCATATTAATAATTTTAAGAGAGAGACATGTTAGAAATTTTTTTCCTATGATCCTGGAAACCTATAATATTTCCAAATATATTTATATATATTTATCATGTTGAAGTTAATTCCCTTAGGAAAATAAGCTAGGCTTATCCTAAATGACTCCACAAACTTCTTGTAGCTCCTCATCTCCCAAAAAATAAGGTAATGAAAGGACTAGTCACTAAGGCGAGTGTCTTGATTAATTCCATTAAGGATTTTATTGAACATGCCCTTGAAGGTATATCTGGTACTTTTTATTGGATTACTTGAACCCCATTTGGATTTCCCACATTCACTCATGTTCCATCTAATGCTCATGGAGAAACTGGTCACCTAGACCATCTCAACTCCTCCTCGGAATATGAAGAATATACATCAAAGATGCATACCATTTATAATGGCTCACAAAAATCAACCTCAATGGATGTGATAGGGAGTTGTGATCATTGTAGGACTCGTGCACAATCTTCCCAAGTGACTAAAAAGGCTATTGCAAAAGTTTGATCCTAAAAATTCTACATCACCTGAAGATCACATCAAAATAATTTATTTGTACTTGTAGCTTATGAATGTAGAACATGAATACATGGTTTATCTAATCCTCCCATACACCTTTGAAAATAAAGCCTTCGCCTATGTGTTGGTGTGTTTGGTGCACGAATGTACCAAATCACACTTGCTTAAGAGGGGTGGTTTTTCCCTCCTAAATTATTGGTCACAAACAGAAATAGATGGATTCAAGAAAGTTAGTGGAACATGCTCAAACACAAACATACTAGATAGAGAAATAACATGCATACTCAAACATAAAAACTTAACTAAAACTAAAACAAATAACACAAAAGCTCTGAATAGAGTCAAACAACTTCAGTAATCCAAACGGCGGCACTTACGTCCCCTCTTATTGAGTGCTGGTAGGAAATGAGGATGAAAATTTAACCCACTTGCCAAGGGGCCCTTGGAACTATGGAGCTCCAAGTCCCGATGCAAGGACGTCTTTACTTCCGAGTTGCCTTGGCGCAAAGTCTCCCTCTATCTACTATGGTGGACTGGAGTTGTTGGATGGCCAACAACTGAGTCCCCTCTATATTTTCTCTGGATCACACACTATTGGTATTGCTTGGGAAAATTATGGGCAGCATAACAATGTGCTCTCATATTGTTCATCTCTTGGTGGCCTTTTATAGGAGAATTCAAATCCTCCTTCCCTTTCTTGGTACATTGTGGATGGTGACCTAAGAGATGATGGTGACCTAAGAGAGGATGGTGATTCCATTGTGTGCCACATTTATTCCATTGTGTTCTCCTTTTAGGTCCTAAGGAGGCTTGGGTGGATGCCATTAGGCAGCCTCAAGTAAGGGATCAATGTCCTGAAGTGTGCCTTATGGTACTAGAAAGTGACTCCCGCCACTCTCAGCACCACGGGGATTTTTGAGGGAAAGCCGCGCAAAGTCTCGCTTATCGAAGAATTATGCGTGCAAAGGTGCATTTGACTGGTTCTTTCTGTGCACAATTTAATTTTTCCTTTCATACCTTAGAGATTTTTAAATACTTCAGATTCTCTAATGTCTCTCATCCCTCTAAATCCTTCTGTCTGACATTAAATAATGTCATATTTGCTTGTTCTATTTTCCAATGATAACAACCTGGTACTTCAACTTTCCTGTAGCTTCCAAAATCGGTTGGGATTTCTTTGAAAGGATTTTAGTTAGAAAATTTGGTGGAGAAAAATTACCCGCTTATCTTTTAAAATAGTTAATTTCCATTAAAATGGACAATAAAGAGAAGGCCAAATATTTTAATCAACACTTTACAACATTTGTAAATAATATACCTATTGAATCTCACCTTGAAAAACCTATGGCTATCAAGTAATACACTTCAACCCCACACCGCTCCATAACCATGTTCATTAAGAGGGAAAAGAAGAACACCCTGGCCTTGGACTTTGAAGAGGTTATTAAAATTGAAAAGGAGATGTTGACCTGAACTTAAACATGAATGCAACAGAATAAAAATATAGCCATAAATACAAAGATGGAGCAAAAATAACACTTTATTTAATTAATATCAAATAATTGAAGTATGCTTAGATATAGAATGGAAATAAACTAGCTTGGGTAATGGTAGCTTATCTATGAGAAGAGATGGTGTGGCTACATGCATCTGAATAGTGTTACAAAGAGGCTCGGTGGAATTTTTATCATTGAGAATCAATGAGAAACCATAAACATCCAAAAACCAAACCCTAGGAGATGAAGCGCCAGACGCTTGTGGGCCCCATTGGGGCAAGTTGGAACATCAACTTCCCGGGGTCATAAATTTGGCATATGATCTATGTTTGGCTATCATACTACCTCATTTAGAAGATCTCAAAGAAGATTCCACAAACAATCTAGTGAATTAATTTGGGACTTTTCTGACCTCTCTGTTTCCCCTAAAAATTTCTTTTAGTCCCTCAAAATGGCTTTGAAAGTTTAGGACCCGAAAAAATTCCCAAAATAGTAAGTTTTTCTACAATTAAGGAAACTGAAAAGAAACAACAGTGGGGTCCAACTGGAATAAGCTGGTGGCAACCAATATCCACTTGGATCAGTCCTCCCCCCTTAAGAAGCAACGGTCCCCATTGCATTGAGTGTCTCTATGAGATGGGGAAACTTATACTTGTTAGAAAATTATATATTACAGAGCAATGCAACACATAAAATATGCGGAAAATACACGCACACGAAACACATAAAACTAGAGAAACATAGATATACATGGTTCACCCATTTTGGGCTACGTCCACCCTAAACATCCAGTCATTCCTTTCTATTATCCAGCAAAATGAAGAGACACAACTTACAGCAAATCCACTGTAATATCCTCTGTTCTCTCTCACGGTCTCCCTATTTGTTTCTCGCTCTAAGAATATAGATACAATACACAGTTGCAATACAATACCCTCATGCAAGTGAGGGGTTTCCTTCTAGGTAAAAAAACCCTAAACTAAGCATAACTTCTACCGTCATATCATCCTCCTAATGAACGACCCAGATTGACTAGAAATTACTATACTTTTACACATCAATTTTACATCTGTTTTTAGCTTCAGGGGAACTACCCCTAAAACCCCCCGCCAGGGGGGGGCTCCATAAACTCGCAATCGCTCCCCCTAGACCCCCCAAGCAACGTACAGTCAACACTGTGATACAAAATAAACGAGATAATCAAGCTCCACACCCAACACTACTAAACTTGGTCCCTGGTGAGCCATTTACCTTGGTGCAAGAGTTAGCCAGCTTTGACAACCCAATACTATCGGATATTTTTTCAGAAAGTGTTCTATATTTGTGTGTCCATGATTTGATTAGTTGTGGCTTGTTCCATGCAGTATGGGTTTAGATCTGTTGATGTGAGTTGTTCTGCAATGTCTGATGTGTTTATTAATGGTGGAAAGTATGGCTAAAGGAAGTCCACATTGAACATTGGGTGTAGGCCAAGGAATGGGGGAATGTTGAGCTCAAAATAATTGTCTCTTGTAGCCTTCGTGATGGTGTAAGGCCTATATCGGAGTGGTTGAAGCTTGTGGTGGGCGCCAACGAGATGCTCCTTCTACAATTATAACCAAACTTTATCGCCCATGTGGAACTTATGTGGCACCTATTGTTGATCATTAATCTGTTTGTACTTAGCATTGGCTCTGTCCAATATTTGATGGACCTACTGGCAGATGTGTTGAATGTGCTCAATGAATTGGTTAACCCTGCCAGCTTCAGAATAGACATGAGTTGAATCTTCCTAGGTAGATACAAATGGTATGACCACATCAATGGGACATAGTAGCTAGAATCCCAACCCCACCAGAAAAAAGGATTGTGGCAAGTTGAGCTATGGAGAGCTCTGTTGTAGTTGTGCTAGACATAGGGGAGGCTTTCATTACACGTGACTGGATATTTTGAGTTGTACATGCACATAATGTGTACGATCATCTTGTTGATGACCTCTGTTTGGACATCAGTTTGGGGGTGGAAAGTCGTGGGCTTAGTAAGATTTGTATCCAACATCGACCAAAGACTTGACCAAAACGTACTTAGGAACCTTTTGTCCCGATATAAGATAATGGATTTTTGGATCCCAAAGTGTACCCACACTCATTCAAAGAAGATCTTAGCATAAGACTTTGTTGTGATACTCTTCTAGCAGGATGCCAGAATGACCATCTTAGAGAATTTGTTGACAACCACAAAAAAACAGTCATTGCCATGGTTAATATAAGGAAGGCCCAACATTTAATCCATGGTGATGGATTCCCAAGGTCGACTAGGAGTAGGCAGAGGAGTATATAGGCCTTGCTTCTTGATGGTCGGTTTGGAAATGGTGCAGGAAATGTAGGATTTGATGTACTTCCCAACATCCCGTCAAAGGTTCAACCAACAAAAATACTTCTACAGTATTTTTCTCTACCCCAAAATGTCCAGCGACCCGACTTTAGTGGCCTTCCCAAATCATCTTGGCACACTCACTTGAAGGAACAATGAAGTGTCCCAAGTGGCATAACAGTGCATCCTGGAGGTGATAATTTGGAAATTTCTTGCCTTTAGGAGTGTTTGGTATGTGTTTCTGAATTCTAGATCCATCTTATAAAGAGTCACCCACCCCTAAGTCTTGTGCTCGCAAGACCCCGCAAGAGTCGATAACAGTGGTCATCACCATGACCGATAGTCAGCTGAGGTAGTTTGAAAAATTATTGGTGCTTCCCTTACTATACTTAATGTTCAAATGGAACTATAGCAAGTGTGTGGACAATTTTTTATGGAAATAGTTCTGCAACTTCCGTTGTGTCTATATGAACTACAGGGGTCTGAGGTCTATGTGGATGAATGTTTACTTCCCCATAATGTAATGCTTCCATTGTCGGTAGTCCTGCATAATGGAATACATATCTTTGTCATAGGTGAGATACTTTCATACTGTGTCTGAAAGTGTCTCGCTATGATATGCCATTGCATGCCCCTGCTAAGTAAAAGTTGCACCAATTGCATTGTCGGAGGCATCTGTCTCAATCTCAAATGGTTGTTGCAGGTCTGATAATATGAGCACTAGTGTAGAGTAGAGGTGATTCTTCAACTTGTAAAATTCCTTATGTTGGGATTCAGAATAAAAGAAATTTTCTTTTGCTCCTCCCTTGGTGATTTGACTCAAAGTCCAAGTGATATGAGAGAATCCCAACATGAACCTGTGGTAGAAGTTGGAAAGACCTAGAAAGATATGGAGCTCTGTTAGACTAGTTTAGGCTGAAAATTCCAGAATGACTTGTATCTTGGTTGGGTCCACATGCATACCCCTCTCATCAATGATGTACCCGTGATATTGAACCCAGGTCATACCAAAACTACATTTCTAAAAATTGGCACAAAAAATGTGTTGCTGCAGGGTTTGGAGGACCTACCGAATATGGTGGAGGTGTTATTCCAAACTATGGCTAAAGATTATGATTTCATCCAAATAAACCACCACGAATGAGTTGGTGACGGGTCACAATATATCGTAGATCAACCTCATCAATTTTTTGGGGCCATTCATCAACCCGAAAGGCATGACCCGCCATTAGAAAAGGCCCTCCTTTGCTTTGAAGGCAGTCTTCCACACATCAGAGGGTTCGATTGGTACCTGGTGATAGTCGGACTTCAAGTCAATATTGCTGAAATATTTTCCCCTTGACCTGGTCCAAAAGGTAATAGATCTGTGGGATTGGATACCTATTATAGATGGTGATCTTGTTTAGCACTCGATAGTCAATATAGAGTCTCCAGATGTCCTCCTTATTTTGTACTAACACGATCGGGCTCCCACAAGGTGATTAACTTGGATTGATGTGCCCTTTCTGCAAAAAATCTTGAAGCTTCCTCTTGATTTCATCGTTCTCCAGAATAGAGCATTGATAGATTGGTCCATTGGGTAGTGGCGCACCTAGGGTCAGATCAATGGTGTGCTTGACCTAAAAATGTAGAGGTATACCTGCAGGTGAGCTCAAGATTTCCCTATACTCCTCCATGACCTTGTCCATATGTTTTTTCCACGCAGGGGAGCCCTATTTGGAGGTCATGGCCACAATATTCTTCTTTACTAAGGGTGAATCATAAGAAAAATAAATTTCCCCATCTAGGAAATGATATTGCTGCATTACTTCTAGTGGCCAAAGAGATGGCGGTAGGAGGTGTTGCCTCTGGTATCTTGTACAACTTATTTCCCAAAGTAATAATAACGATGCAAGGCCTATACTCATACACAACATGTTTCTTATACAAGTATGGTTGGCCTAATAATACATCACAAAATTCAAGAGGAGCAACATCACACAATACCTCATCTTTGAAGGGCTTGATGTTGTAGGGAAGGTGACATTGGTATCTGACGTAGAGATCTCGTCCTTGGTGAAACCACCCGATGGTGTATGATTACGGGTGTGTTGTAGTCGATATTCCTAACAACCTATACTTAAATGAGGTTCTTTTTGCTCCCACTGTCGACAATGAACTAAAATAGAGAACCCTTCATCCACATCTAGGAATGGAAGAGGCGATCCCCCTCCTCTGGATCTTTGGGCTCATCCTTTCAGACCTTGGTGGTGGAAACTGTGGCACTAGGCTCTGCTTCAATAATTTTATTCCATTTTTTATTCCCCTTGTCAGGTTTTGACTTAGATTCAAAACATGCATATGATTTGGAAGACTTCATCTCGTCCATTAGTGACTGTTTGGCCAAACACTCACTTGTGTTGTGAGTGGGGCTCTTATGTAACTCACACCACTTTCCCGAGTCCTTATTTGTGTTCATGGTGTTTTTCTTTGCTTGAGGATTTGGTAGGTTGTCCCGAGTCACCTTGCCTTGGTTTTCTCCTTTTTGTTTTGGTTTCGAGGCCCCTTTCCGTTACTCCGAATTCACAGATCTAAAGTATCTCTTATTCTCTTTAAAAAATTTCTCAATCTTGGCAACATATCGGTATGTTGTACCAAGCTAGGAAAGGAACTCCATTTCCTCCTAAATGTATTTGTGTAAAAAAATGTGGTACTTTAGCATTTTATATTTCTCTGAATCTTTTATACCTAAATTTGTGTGCAGGGTATGGAATAGATTCGTTAGCTCATGCACATCTTGATCCCTTTGCTGCTGCAACGTAGTCCATTGTATGTACTTGTCCTCATAGCTCCCCATGGGATAGTATTGTTCCTTGATGGCATAAGAATTCCAAGTGAGTGCAGCTAAAAACATTGAGGTTTCTCCCTCGTCTCTTTGTTCACATTAGGTTTCCCACCAATCCTTGACATGGGGGGCGACTTTGAGGAGCGCAACATTAATATTTTCCCTATTAGAAAAATCATGAACTGGAAAATATACTTGCAACAAATTTAACCATCTATCTAGGACATCTACATCTATCTGGCCTTCAAATGTTGGAATGTCAAAGTTTACTTGTACCTTGAAGGGAGTGGCACCTCTAGAGTGACTTCCAGATGAATATGCGTCACCTATGGGCATCCACTAAAGGATCTAGGAAAATTTGTCCATCATTGCATTCCTTTATCACTCCATGGATTCTTCGAGTAATATTTTGAAAGGATACCCTTATCCCTCTTCTTTATTTTCTTCCACCATGGGAGGTCATTTCAGTTTGCAATGCTGGTATTTCAAAGGTTCAACCAGTTCAACCCCTATCTCCTTATACCCTGACCTATTTGGGGACATGCAAAGAAAAACATAGAAAGAGTAGACCACTCTGATACCACTAATCTGAACTTAAACAAGAATGCAATAGAATAAAAATATAACCAGAAATACAGATATGGAGCATAAATAACGCTTTATTTAATTAATATCAAAGAACTGAAATATGCTTACATACAAAATGGAAATAAACTAGCTTGGGCGATGGTATCTTATCTCTAAGAATAGATTTGGACGCTAAAAACCTCTAAATTTTGTTAGAATGAGGCTCATTGGCCTTTCTATCATTGAGAAACAATGAGAAACCCTACAAATCTAAAAACCTAACCATAGGAGATGAAGCATTGAAGCTTGTGGGCCCCGTTGAGGTAAGTTGGAATGTCAAATAACTTTGGCATACTATCTCTGTTTGGATATTAGAATACCTAAATTTGAATATATCGAAGAGGATTCCAAAAATAAATTGATGAATTGGCTTGGGACTTTTATGGTCTCTTCATTTTACCTAAAAATGGCTCTCGAAATTAGGACCCGAAAAACTGCCAAAAATAGTAAGTTGTGCTATAATTAAGGAAATTGAAAAGAAGAAACGATGGGGGTAATAGTGGAATAGGCGGGTGGCCACCAATATCCACATGGATCTGATGTTTTCCCTAGTCTGTAATACACCTAAAGAGGAACCTAAGGCCAACATAAAGAATACAATAATACTTCATAACCCAGGGAAAAAGGCACCCACCAATCTAGAGAGCATGTTGAAACTTGTCAAAAGTCTCAAACAAAGTCATTGATGTAAAGAAAAATTTAGGATAAATCTTGTTTGAACATAAGCCTTTCAACCCATTCTAGAAGAGGACTAATAACTAAGCCAAACCCAATGATATATTAAATCTATACCTGAACATTGATGACTTTAGTATGGATAGGTTTTGTTCATACTATAAAGCTAGTCATTTAGATAAAATATGTCCACAGTGGGTCAAATCAATGACCCTAATTATTAATAAAATTTTGGACCAACAATCCTTATTTAATTACTCTTCCAAATAAGAAGAGGAACCCAAAAAAATTGAAGAAGATTCCAATGAAGGCTTTTATATGTTCCTCTAGGATCGCTTTGTAGACGTAAAGACAAATGCTATATGAGAAGTATATGTTGGGGAAAAAACATCCACTCTGGTAACCCCATAGAATTATAATATCCATAAAAATGATCTACGCCTAAAACCACTCATCCTACCTAAGGTAAACCCCTTTTAAGGTAGCTTCTTACCCCCACCCATATCTTCTACCAAATCTACTACCTCAACTTCCAAGGTTAATTCTAGTCCTACACATAATGCTAAATATAATACCACTCCCACGAATAATACTAATAATACCTTAGCTTATGCACCACCTGCAAACAACACCACCCATACTTTAGAAATCCAAGTCTCCCTCTCCTCTTGCAATTACCAACTCATCAATTTCTTCAACCAAGGACCTATAATACAACATTATAGAATATATGAAGAAAACTAGGGATAAAATTTATTTGTATGATATCTACACTATTCCATAACATAGAAAGCTTATGCACATGACATTCCATCATCTCAATCCCCAGAAACTCCACACACTTCTGTTATGGCTCCTGCCACTTCAAACATGTCTAATAATGTAAATTCCATTGTAAACACAACAAGAATTGGGGCACATTTTAAGTCGCAGGCCTCACCTTTTCTCCTAACATTTGAAATTTTCAATCACAATGCATACAACTATTTGGCATATCCTGGAGCTTCCTTCAATTCCATGTCCTAATTTGTGTGTAAAAATATCAATGTTGCCCTTAATAATATCAACATAAAGATAATTTAATTAGATAAATCATAAATGAAGGTAATTGGTGAAATGAATGATGTTATGATATGATTTTCCTATGATCCATAGGTCCACCAAGTTGTTGACATCATGATCATGGACATAGCATAAGAATATGGCTTGCTAAATATCAAGGATTGGTCTTAGAAACTGCAGGGGTAATTCACTACTAATTGGTCTCACCTCTTGTTACCTTATAAAGGAAAAATCAATAAAATATGTGTAAACATAGAGCCTCATATGAGACACATGGTAACTCAACTTGATGGCCCAATGAACTGATCCACTTAGTAGGAAATACATTGGGGAACTATTTTCTTGAAACTATCATTGGTGATCCATCAACTCAATCAACTCACCTCATGTTATAAACCCAACCTAATCTTCTTTAGATTTTGCAAGATGATGATAATGAACCAAGCCTATATTTTAGCTAAAATTAGTGATAATTACACTAACTTATATGTAAATTTTGATAACTTTATGGAATTTTAATTTGGTACTAAAATTTGTGCATTGTTTTCAATGACTCTGAAATGCAAGTCAAAGTTTCTACAAGATTTACTTGATTTAAAAACACGAACACAATACCTGGATGTCCTTACAAGTATAATATGAATGTACTAAACATTCAAATATGAGGATACCCTAAGTATTTAATATTAATCGATATTTATCCCCTTGAAAATAAGATCGCTAGCAAGAGATATGGACTCCCATGTTTTCATTTAAAGCATTAAATTTGGTGTCCATTCCTCACTTATTAATTCCTTGTAGTTGACGTTATCAATATCACAATTGTCACTCTCCCTTCCTTGTGTCATGAATTTTCTGTTGAATCAATTTTCAAGCCCTATATCCCAATCAACACCTCTGGCTAGAAAAAATTTCATGATGACCTGAAAATAATTGAAAGTTGTACCATCAACCTAATCATTCAAGTAAAAATAGGAGTTTATATTTTTCATCAAAAAATACACCAAGTGCATTCCACATTGGATCCATTAGTACAAAAAATAATAATAAATCTAATGGACAAACAAATAATTTTCAAAATCAAATTCCTTGCATTAGGCTTGAGGCTTACATCATCGAGAGAAAGGTCAGTAGTGATTGAAATTCTCGTGGTGGAAAATCATGTTTTGATATCCTATCATATATAATGGTTCTATCTTCCATTACCTATACATAAATAATCTTTCCTTCCTACTTTCATTTTCAATTTTCATCTCTGCCTTTTATTCCATGATTTTATGTTCTTTCAAATTTTTTTTTTTCCATTTTACATAAATAAACTTTATTCTACTAATGAAATCCATGATATGATATGTGATATTGTGACCTATCTACTTCATTATGGCAGAACTCAAGTAGACTTCAATCTATGTATGATTCCTGAGATTCATACTCCAGTATCACATTCTTAGTTCTTCTTATGACAATACGACCACTTCCAAGTGGGGAACACTCTGTAGACAGTGAAAATGTTGAGTGGACATAAATCCAAACATTAATCCAACTGAGAAGTCTGATGAATCATTTGAAATTTTAGTTAAGGCCCACTCTGATCTAAAATGTCAAGCTAGAGTAGTGATGTCAAGGAGACATATTTACAACAAGTGGTATTTAAAGTTTCATAAGGAATGACCTTGGTTTTCATTTAGGATCCACTCATCCACCTTGCGGAAAACTAAGTCGAATAAAGGAATGTATAAAAAATGAAATAATGTAAATGAATAGAAGGAAAATTGTTGAGAATGGTTTTTATAGTAGTTGGGACACGCAAGAAACTTTGCCATGGCTATGGACTCTCACTATAAGTGAAGCAATGTTTGTGATTCTAGGGTGATTTAATAAAGGCTATGAACTCTTATTAGTAGAAGAGATAATATTAGAAAATAATGTATAATTATTTACATTTTCAATCTCCTAAAGTATCATTGTTCACTGCAATGAATTTTAAGGAAAGAAGCAGTATCATGATAAAATTTATACCCTTCTGGTCTACGCCAAGGCTACAACCTCAATTAGTAAAGGTGAAGTAATGCAACTTATAATTCAATGGTTCTAAGTACTGGTATCCTCTTGGAAGGAAAAAAAATCCTTGAAGTAAATTCAATCATGCATGATATGGAACAAATTCTTGGACAATATTCAAAGATTTGGTCATCCTACCAGTCTCTCTCCAATTGTTGTATTTCCTACAACAACTCTCCTCAATTCCTCATAGTTCCTTGTTCCTAGAGAGAATTCAAGTTCCCATTTTTTCAAGATAATGCAAAGACATCTTGTTAGTATTTCAAGCTTCTATGAGGCTTGATCAACCCTCCTAAATTGATATATTGGAGGATGACTTGTGAGCCTAATTCAACCCGATAGGCTAGTCAAATAACATCAAATAACCTTTCATGTTTTATCCTACTAAGGTAGCCCTTTCAGAGAGTTTTTAACTTAGTTTTCTTGGAAATTTAAGTTTCTCTAGCCTTGTGTAGTGCTCCCCTAGATTCTTATCCTGCACTATAGTTCCCTCTTGACCTCCATCTTAGGATACATTTTTTAACTTAAGATTGAAACTTATTTTTTGAGCCTTATCTCTCACTGTATCACCCTCCAATACCTTAAAGGAGCACTGTAATTCCCACAAAATTTATTTTTAACACTACAATCACAATTTTTCCTTATATTATGGCTCCTTCTCAACTTTTTGATTTTCTCAAGTATCCATAACACCCTCCTAACGTCTTGTGCAATGCTACACTTCCTTTTTTGGTTCTTCCAATTTCTCTCTCTCTCTCTTCAAGTCTCCATAGAACCCTCTTAAGGCTCTAGATATCACTATAGAGCTCCAGAGACCCTCAGGCCAACACTACACTCTCATTCATTCTATCTTAAGTCAAATTTGGAGCCTTCTCCTTGAGCATAGTGCTTTTTTTAGAACTACGGGAGCAAAATAGCACCTAGATGGCCCTAAATATAATGATATAACACACGACTCATCCTTTAAATAGAGATTTTTTTGAGTATTTTAATGTTTTATATTGATTTAAAGCTATATTTTGGGCTTTTTAATTAATTTTGAGTTAAAAATATATATATATTAAAAGGAGAAAATTTTAAGTGTAATTAAGAAATTACTCAAGTTACCAAAGCAAAAATCCTAGTTAAACACTTTAAAAAAATATTAGAGCCCATTATTTTCCTTAAACAATCTTAGTTGTCTTCTTTGTTGGTCGAATCAATTGAGGTTAAAAGAGTTTTTCATCTTAGTTTTCTAGATCATCTTTATTCTATAGCCAGTTCAACCCCAAGTGATTTTATTTAATGATTATTTAATTTTCTTTTTGCCTATTATGGTATTCTACCACAAATTATTTACCTAACAATTGATCAAGTGGATGAAACATTATCTCATGTTTATTTTTTACACAATAAATAAGTTTAAAAGGAGTTTTAAAGTATATCTATGATTTTTGGAGGCTAGGTGGTATTCTTCTCTCTTAGACCCACTCCTTCATTGGGAAAGTGCACACTTGTACCACTTGATGTTTCTTGTACCAATAAAAAAAAATACTTTTTTTGGATAAAAAACTATCTCAACATAATTGTAAATCTATGTATCATCTTAGCTAGCTCATTCTTGTGTTGTTTTCAATCATTATTTTCCTAGATCAACACATGGTTGTGATCTAGCTCCCCAATAGCTTCCTTTTCGGTGAAATAACATTTTTTTGATGCAACAAAACCTAGTAAATGGCTTTCCATAACTCGGGAATTATCAAGCATGAATTTCCTCATGATACCTAGGTTTTTTATCGATATAACCTAGGGTTTCTTTTCATAGAGAAACTTTCATGTTTCTAGATCAATTATTTGTTGTATTTTTAACTAGTTTTTATTTATGACACATGAGTAAAGCTCTATTACTAAAAAACCTTAGTTATCTACCTACTTTCTTAGTGATATTTTCCATGAGAGAAAAAATCATCCATCATGCTGAAGATAGTGAACCTAGAAGCTTTCTTTTTCCTCATCATTATAACTATTTTTTTCACTTAAACTCAATCAACCCTAAAACCCAAAAAACTTAATCACTTGCATTTATTTTTTTAATCTAATCTCTATAGTGGGTCCTTTTTTATTTTTGGGTTTGGTAGGATAACCATCTCCACATCCAATAGGAAAGCCATCAAGGCCCCAATAGTCGAATCCTTAGATGATGAAGAACCCAATAACTCCTCTAGACTAGAGTTCTGGGACACTCCTTTATATATTGAAAAATACCTCTCATACACATGGTAAGAGGTGTATAAAAAATTTCATAAAGATGAATTTCGTGTTGATGATCCAAACACAGAAGTTTATAAATTAGCAAGAAGATATTGGTTTCCAAAGGTGGTAGCCTACACGTCAATTTTTCCTTATGTAGAAGAAGTAGAGTGGTTGGTGAAACATTCATATCCATAAGAGGTTATGTTCATGAAAAAATATGGGAAACTATAGCCTCATTCACTACTTATGGCATACATTTATATTAGAGGTTTCCTAGAGAGGAGGCATCCCCTAGATCAAGGGTGGATGAATAATTTCAATATATTTCCCAAGAAATCCTCAAGAAATGGTGGACAAGTGAGGGAACATTTAAAACTAGATCCAATGAACAATACCATATAAACATGATGAGGAATTTAGTCTATTTTATTGATACAGTGTTATTTTTATTAGATGGTTAGGAAAGCATTGAGACCTTTCTTGAATATTGGATTCCATTAATGTATATTATGGATCTAGAGGGAATAATATTTAACTGGGAAGATATCTTACCAGGTTCCCTCAGAGATAATAGTGAGCATGCACAGATATATTTTCAACAAGATAAACAACCCAAAATCTACATGGCCTCATACATGTTGAATGCAGTCTATTCTACGATGGCATTCCCAAGCATGAATTGGATATGGAATCCATGAGGAGACAATACAAATTTATTATATAATCCTAAGGGAGGAACTATACATGGGCTTACACTCAGATTTGCCATGATTTCTTAATCCACTTGTATTAATCCCTATTGAATGAAGTTGCTCTAAGGATAGATAGGTAGCACGCTCAGTGGATGATTGGTATATCGAATAAGATGGGACTTTCATCAAAGAATTTTGGGAAACCAAGCCTCCACATATACTACCAAAATTTTTAACTAATCATGTGATCTTAAAATAAAATTTCTGTTAGCTTTACACAGGGGTAGGTGGAGCAATTTCAGGAACTAAGAAGCATCCATGGCCACACATTTCATTCCACTTAGGGGCATATCAATTGAACGATATCAACAGATCCAAATAAGATTCAAACGCATTGATAATTTTCCATTTGGGGTATCTAACATTTCATATATATTATCCCTGATCCATAGAGGAGAATTATTGTAGGTCTAGAAAATTTAGATGGGAATATTAGTATGAAACCCGAGAAAAGGAAAACAATAAAAGAATGCTTTGAATTTTGTAGCAGTTATGTCAATAATCAATTACACCTATACCACTACAAAAGAAGAAAATACTCCAAAGACAACAAAAAATTTGGCTCAACAAAAAGGAGCTCAAGAGGAATCAGTAGAAAGTGAACAAGAAGAGAAATTGAACAAGGAAGAGGAAGCAACTAGGAAATCATAGGAGCTTACCAAAGCTGCTGAAGAGCCACGATTAAAGAGAAAAAGGGGTAGGAAATAAGTAGGGAAAAAATGAAAGAGAAAGAAAAGAGAAAGTGGGAAGAAGAGGAAGATAAGAGAAAGAAAGAAGAAAAGGAAGATAAGAGAAAGAAAGAAGAAAAGGAAGAGAAGAATAAATAGGCAGAAGAAGAAAAAAAACTACAAGATGAAACAAAACATATAAGAAAGAAAAAGAAAACTATCCAAGTTCATCCAATAAAACCAAATACAAAAATTTAGTTGTACTCAAAAGCAATAGAGGTTGATCTAATTGTTATAGCATCATTTCTCACCTTGACATGATTCTTGATTGCTTTATGGCTTTTGGGCACCCATTCCTACAGACTTGGACAAATTCACTTAAAAACAGTGTAAAATCCCCCATACGCGACTATGCCCGTGTTTTTCCGCGTGTATACGCGAGTACAGCTAGAACTTTCCGCGTATGCCATTAAAATGATTAAAAAATATATAAAAAATCCCTAATTTCACGCTGGGTTGATGGTTACTCAGGTAGTTCAACCACCCCAGCCCGTGGCCAACTGTTTCCAACTGCTGAAACTACTTGGAGGGACTATAAAAAGCCCTCATGTGTATGGCCTAAGGGGGGGAGAGAATTATTGATATTATACTCTGTTGGTATTCCCTATCCAAGTCTGATTCCCCGTGCCTCCTGCACTTTCCCAGTTCATTATAGGAAACCCTTGTTTCCTTGAGATACACATCCATTTATATGTTATCTCGTATGCACCAGTTTGGAAGGAGTCTTAGCGAGGCAAGGGCTGGACGGATCCGGACGACGGTCTGTGAAGGCCTTGGAAGGATCAGGTGATCTCTCCACTCGTACTTTTGTACATGCTATTTATAATACAGAAGTACCATGTTGTTCCCGAAATAAACGTGTTAGTGTATGCTTATATGTATGAGAATATTTGTTATACAAGCATTCATTATGATTTATTTAATGTTTTATATGAATCTCACTAACATTTACAGTAGATATATGCTGTACAACTTGTTCTTCGTGCTGGTTTCTTCTTGTGTTTCAGGTTAAGAAGGAAGGACGGTTGCTGGGGGTTTGGACCCCGCGTGGATCTACTTCAACCGTAGGACCTATGGGTAACTTTCTCATTCTACTCTATTTAGTTTTTCTGAACGTGCATGGTTGTGTGAGTCTCTGTTAAGTAGCATGCCCCTGCTCTGTGGAGGTTGTACCCCAACCAACCTCTAGGGTGAGATTTCCCCGAAACAGAACTGGCGATTTCGCTGGGGATCACATTCTTGTGATTCTCCTGTTGGGTGGTTTCAGCTGTTTGGTAGGTTGCTGACAGTTTTTAATTTCATTTGCAGTCCAGTTTGCTTTCTTGCAGTCAGTCTGAAGTCCTGGTTTCTTTTCCAGGCTTGTCCTTTTTTGTTTTTCATTATTTACCTTTGTATACGCTCTTTTTCTTGCACACAGTCGCGTATACACGCGAGTTTGTCTAAAGGGACCCGCGTATACGCGAGTTTCCCTTAGAACAGACGCGTATACACGCTGGTTGTATAACTGCGAGGTCGCATATACCTAGGCTGATTTTGAATTTTAGGGTTTATTGACTTTTTGGTCCTTTCTGGCTGTGGAGGTCTGTGTCTACAGTGTCTCTGTACTTACTAGAGTGTGAAGGAAGTGGTTTCAGATCTTTTCCCTCTTTCGTTTGTATGAAAACTGGTCTTTTTGGAAAAGTGTTGTTACTGGTGCTGGCACTTCTGGATTGAGTTCCAAGATCGCTTTCTGAGCATTCTTGGCTGTTCTGCTTTATCAGAACAGAGAGCTTCTGCTCACTGACTCGCTCCTATCTTTGTGTTGTGCTTCACATTGCGATTTTTGCTTCGTTTTTGATTGGTTTTCTTGAGTTCCATAGGCTAGGTTTTGTTGCAATTTTCGAAGAGCTTTTCTTGCTTCTTTGGAGTTTTTGTTTGCGACGAGTTTGCACTATTTGTCTAGGCTGATTGGCTGAGTTTTCCGGTCTTCTTTTTCTCTTTTTGATCTTTCTATTGTTAGCCTTATAAGGTTTGGGAGCATTATTGAAGTTTGTGCTTGGAATTCGGTCTTATTTGGTTTGGATTTTTGATAGTTGTGCTTGGTCTTTTCGAGCTCTTGCTTTATAAAACTAAAAAAGCTCAAAAAACATTTGTTTTGCTTTTTGTTTTTTGCATTTCAAAAACTCAAAAAACATTTCATCTTGTTTTTGTTTTTGTTGTTGCATTTTCATTTTCGTTTTGTCATATCTTTTGAAGCTTTTGTGAGGTTTCTTGCTTCTAGTTTTTGGCTTGATTTTGAGGAGGAGTTGTCATTTGATTTCTTCTTATTGTTTTTGAGTGTTTTTGGTGTCTTATATTAAGAGTTCTTGTTTGCGAGAACTAGCTTTCTGGGCCATCAAAAAGAGTTAAAACTGAAGGAGCCTTTTGGGAAATTTCACTTTGTTTTAAGAGATCTTTGCATCTTAGGATTTACATGCTTGTAGTGATTTGCATTAGGTGCATTTCAACATTTAGTTAGCTTCTTAGTTTTTGTGAGTGTGAGTTTTCCATTTGAAAAGAAAAATACAAATTTTTAGTCTCGTAGAACCTGTATAGAGATTACTTTTCATCGAAAGACAAAGAACTTCATGTGCGTGTAGTTAAGTTTTTATTAATTTCTTTTGCGTCAAAAACACCATTGGTTTCATCTCCATATCCTTGTGACTTAATATAACAGCCCTTAAAATAAGCGATTTAATCTAAAATCAACTAGCAAGTTTTCTAAGTGTCAATCACCAACTAGCTAGGTTGTAGGGCCTTGGAATAGGTGAGTGGAGAGTTAACTCTCCAAGGCCGCTCAAACAAACATATAAGTTGATTAATTGAGCGAAATCCAACTCCGTGAGGTGGACTGGGAAAGCTCTCATCCGAGAGTCAAGCGCGAGGGGAAGTGAAGGTTAAGAAGAGGGATACCCCCCCTCCGATTAGCTGAATCTAACCTCAAGACCGTTCCGCCCAGCTTCCGATACGGATTGGTGTCCACGATTGCCACTCCTAGGTTCCACACGAGTGTGAGCTGGGGGGAATACCGTGGTGAAGACGAACGTCGCATCACTTTCGGCATTATACAAGGGTGCCCTTGCGGCTTGGGTACTTGAGCATGAAAAAGTTTGTCGTCGGGAGGATGGAGGGTCGCTTTTTCTGATACCTTCGCTAGTTGTGCTGGGCCCTAATCATCCCAGACTGCTTTCGGAAGGCCCTATACTTCGCTTTCCTGTATTTTGGTGTCCGGTCCTCATCACCCGGAGCGGAAATACTTGGAGGCTATTTGCTTGTTGTTTCTCAGGGATTTTTATTTTTAGAGAGTGCTCTTTGCTCCTAGCTTGCCTAGATTTTCACTTTTTTGGTATAATTTTAATAAATGTATAAAAGTGGGCGTCGAAAACGCCTCGACGTTCGAGGAGAGTCCGGGGGTTATCTCCCGAGAGTGCAGAGCCTTCTTCGAGAAGGCGTAGGAGCGATCTAGCGAGTGGGCGTTTACCATCCGGTAGCGTACGACGCAACGATTGATCCTCCTGAGGTACGAGTTCCTTGATTCTGGCGTCGGTCCGAGAGGAGCGTTCGCTCACCTCGCGAGAGTTTTATTTCCTCGGGAAGGAGATTTCCAAATTGAGAGTACACCGGGCATCCTGCCTACGAATTCATCTCCTCTTCCTCGATCATCTCGTTTCGTTCTTCGGTACATTGGACCGGAGTCGAGAGGCGAGTAGGATCTCCGTGTCATTCTTATCTTTCGATGGCCGGCTGGGAATACGCTTGTCGTGAGTCTTTGCCGAGGCATTCGAACTCCCAGCTGAAGCAGGGGGCAATATTGCTTCATCTTCGATTGCTTCTAGTGCTGCTGTGTTTGGCTCTGGGTTCACCCAAGCACAGGCTTCTCATTCTGGTCCCTTCTGTTCAGGGATGTCCTTCAGTGGAAATCCCTCTTTTTCCTATTCTACTGCTTCAGCTGGATCTACGCCCATGTCTAACATGGCTAGTGGATCAGCTTCCTTTTAGGGTTTCCCCTTTGGGACTGGACATATTCCCAGTTCCAATCCTTCTTTAGGGTCGTTTCCGTTTACGTCCCAAACCCAGAGTTTCAACCCTTGGTCTGGGGGGAAAAGTTCAACTACTTTTACGGGATGGAATCCTGTGTTTACTACGGCTGGGGCAGGGAACCAGTTCTTCGCAGGTCATCAAGGGAATGCTTCTTTCCCTTCGTCGAGTGAATATCAGACCTTTTCTCCTCTGTCTAATGCTTGGAACCCCTATCAGGGGCTCTCCTCTTCATTTAACACTTCAGCGGGGGGAACTGGTCTGGGTTTTGGTAACTCGGCGTGGGGAGGAGGTTCTTCTCCGTTTTCTACGAGTCCTTTCTGGCAGCCTGGTGCCTTATCAAATCCAGGATATTCTTTTCAAAATGTTGGGAATCCATCCCCTCAAGGATGGAATTCTCAGGCTCCGCCTCGCTTACCATTTCTGGCAACGTTAAACTTGCCAGATTTGTCGAAGTTAACTAATGACCCGATTTGGTATAGTCCGGGGTGGCCTCCGGTTCCAACTAAAATTCCTTAATACATTCCAAAGTTTGAAGGTAAGAATGGAGAAGATCCGGCGGACCACATCACCACTTTCCACTTATGGTGCTCATCGAACTCCCTGATCGATGATTCGATTAGGTTGAGATTATTTCAATGCACCCTAACTGGAAATGCAGCCAAATGGTATATAGAGCTCACTGGGGGCAGTTTCGCCACATTTGGAGAGTTGGCTGTCACATTTCTTAACCATTTTCAGTTGCCTGTCAGATATGAGGCTGGGACTGAACTCCTGGCTAATTTTAAGCAGGATGAGGCAACTCACATTTCTGATCACATTCAGGAATGGAGGAGAAGGAAGAGGCTTATCAAAGCTCATATTCCAAGTGAATTCCTTCTCGAGTGGTTTTTGAAATCTCTGCAGTCAGATATTTCAAAGGATGTATCCCTATCTGGGGTATTTTCTGAGGAGCAGGCCATTTTTAGGGCCCAGCAGTTAGAACTGATCTATTCTCAGTCTGGGGTACTTTATAAGTATTTTCCCAATGCTCCTCGCTCCAAATTGGATTTATCGAAACCCAAACCTGGTCCGCATGGTGACGGGCTTGTCGGATCGGTCAATAGTGGTGCAGCCAGCCTGCTTTCTCAATTGCAGCAGTTGTCTTTACAATCTGCTCCTTCTGGTCAGGCTGTGCCTGCTGATTCATCACCTTCCCAGTCTTTGTCCATAAATGTTGTCCAAACTTCTGATCCCAAAGGAAATCAACAATCCGATGGGAAGAAGAAAGGATGAAATAACAAGAAGAAGGGCAAGAATGGGAAGGGCAATGCAAATAAAACCAACGAGCGTGTTGGTGAGGGTCAAAAGGAGAAAAAGAAAGTGAAGTTTCCGTGCAAGCTTTGTGCTGGAGACCATCTCACACACCTTTGCCCAAAAATTCAGGATGCTCAGCGCCTGTTATCTCAGCAGGGTTCTTCTAGTTCCCAGGCTGTGCTAACAAACCCTTTTCCCCAAGGGCAGCAATTAATTGCTGGCGCGAATCAAAATCCTGGGGCTTCCTCTGGAGGTCCTCAGGAAGGGGAAAGTCCATCGAATATCTTTATGATGAGTGCTCACGTGGATGTCGCTACGAGATCCCGTGATTATGGCGGAGAGGAATCTTCGAAAGCTAAGGAAGTTCCTGATGCTACTGAGCCGCTTCACATCACGAAGCCAACTGTTGAGTCTATGCCTTGGATGCCCAAAGCATCTTCTAAGCGGTCAACGATTAATCCAAACGCGAGGGCTGCCCAGAACTACTCGATTGTAGAAGATCTGGTGCAGAGTCCTTGTGCTATGTCAGCTTTAGAGGTACTCCAGTCTTGTCCGGCTCAGCGCAGTGCTTTGCTCACTGCCATTAGGGCTGTTGATCCGAAAATTTCTCTTCTGATTACTTTTGATATGACTAAATTTAAGAAGAGACTTCCTCATCACATGGCTTTCCATATTAAATCGTCGTATCGAAAGACCAATATCTTTCGAACGGTGGTCGATGAGGGTGCTTCTACATGCGTGATGTCTCTCGCATGCTGGAAGACACTTGGATCTCCCAAAGCTGTTCCATCTAGCACTGTTCTTACTGCATTCGATGGTCATTCTCACAGACCCCATGGTATTGTCCCGGCTTTGCCCATTTGTGTTGGGGGAAAAACTGTCAACATAGAGGTTGAGGTAGTAGATGCAGCCTTGGACTACAACCTTCTGTTGGGGAGGAACTGGATATATGAGATGGATGCCATTGCATCCTCACTATTTCGAATTGTATGTTTTCCCCACGAAGGGAGGATTGTCACAGTGGATCAACTGGACTGTCCTCCTGTAGACCTAGATGCGCCTTCTGACTCATCTGTTCCTAAGTTGGATAATACTAAGGCGCCTGTTGAGAATCTAGGAGTTGGAATGTATTCTTCCTTGATGGGTACTTTCGATCTTCCTCCTCCTAAGGTTCATATTAATGCTATTTCATCCTCCAAGGCTCCCCTTCGAAGAGAGTTCTTCCGAACTCATTATTTTTCGGACCCTTGGACCTTACCTTCTCCT
This sequence comes from Pinus albicaulis, assembly GCA_034641835.2. Taxonomy (NCBI): domain Eukaryota; kingdom Viridiplantae; phylum Streptophyta; class Pinopsida; order Pinales; family Pinaceae; genus Pinus; species Pinus albicaulis. Next base: position 1,184,877,169 of record CM076572.1, on the reverse strand, counting down.
ACTGCCACATTAGAAGAAGGTCAAGTGGGTGGAATGGCATTCCCGATTTCTGCAGTTGAGATTGCCTATCAGTCTATTGTTGACACTGCAGAATCTGATCCAGCTCCTCTTTCACCGGAAGAGTTGGATGGTGATGTGGCTCCGGCTTGGACGCTTACTTCTTCTTCTACCCAGGATTGTCTAGATACCACTCTTCCATCTGAAGAGGCCATCCTGGAAGCGATGACAGGTATAGATAGACCGTGGGATGACTTGCATCATCGGTCTTACTTCCTACCTGACTTGAGCGAAGTCGAAACAAGTTTTTCAAGTCCTCAGTCTCCTGGACCTGTTCACCCAGTCTTGAGCCCCTTAGCACCAGCACAGGTTTATGCTGAAGGGAACATGGCTGTGATCTCTCCTACTATCACGGTGAACATCTCCAGGAATCCCAATATTGTCGAGAATGTCTTCATTGGAGCTGAATGTTCCCGTGAAGAGATTCAAATCTATACCGAGCTCTTCAAAGAGTATAGGGATGTTTTTGCTTGGTCTTATGAGGAAATGCCTGGCATAGACCCATCTATCGTCCAGCATGAGATCAAGACATATGAAAACGCTAAGCCGGTCAGGAAAAAACTTCGTCCGGTTAATCCTAGGAAGGCAGCAGCTATCAAAGCTGAAGTTGAAAAGCTGCTTAAGGCGGGATTCATTTTCCCAGTTCCTCTGACTGAATGGGTTTCAAACCCCGTTCCGGTAGATAAAAAGCAAGGAACGATTCGAGTGTGCATCGATTTCAGAGACCTGAATAAGGCGTGTCATAAAGATAATTACCCCACACCTTTCATCGATCAGATCATTGATGAGTGTGCCGGTAACGAGATTTTCTCCTTCATGGACGGTTTCTCTGGTTATAATCAAATTACTATCCGTCCAGAAGATCAACATAAGACCGCATTTATTTGTCCCTGGGGTACGTTTGCATATAAGAAAATTCCTTTTGGTCTTAAAAATGCTGGAGCTACCTTTCAGCGGGCCATGTCTTACGCCTTCCACGACATCAAGAAAATCATCGAGGCATACTTAGATGATCTAGCTGCTCATTCTCGAAAGAGGATGGATCATCCAGGACACCTCCGGCAAATATTTGAGAGATGTCGTTTTTATAAAATTCGTTTGAATCCGAACAAGTGCGTTTTCGCGGTAACATCCGGTCGGCTGTTGGGATTTATTGTGTCTAGGGAAGGGATAAGGGTAGATCCCTTCAAGGTTGAGGCAATACTTCAGTTGCCTCCCCCGTCTTCAATTCGTCAGCTTCAAAGTCTCCAAGGAAAGTCTAATTTTCTTCGGAGGTTTATCGTCAACTATGCTAAGATTACAAAGGGATATATGAGACTGTTGAAGAAAGAGTTCCTTTTCTTTGGGACGACTATGCTCAACGCTCGTTCGATGCTTTGAAAAAGGCATTGACCTCTGCTCCTTTACTGAGTCCACCTAATTATAGCAGAGATTTTCTTTTGTATCTAGCAGCAACAGAATCTACCATTGGTATGGTTCTGGTTCAGGAGGATGATGCTCTTGCTGAGCATGTTATTTACTACCTTAGTCGAGGACTGGTAGGACCTGAACTGCGGTACACCCCGATAGAAAAGTTAGCCTTAGCAGCAGTTCATGCTGTGCAGCGACTCCGGCATTACATTATTCTTCGTAAAACTTATGTCTTGGCAGCTGCCAATCCATTTCAGTTTGTCCTCAGCAGGCGAGTGATTGGGGGCAAATATAATAGATGGATTGTGATTTTACAAGAATTTGATCTCGAGTTCATGTCTGCCAAATCCAAGAAGTCATTATTTTTTGCGGAATTGATCTCCGAGTTGCCTTGTGGAGAGGAGATGATCTATGATGAGTCCTTTCCGGACGAACACTTGTTTCTGATCTCTCCACAGGATCCTTGGTATGGGGATATCGTTGTGTATCTCCAAACTGCGAAGTTTCCCTCTTCTTTCTCGAAAGATGAGCGTCGTAAGCTGCGTCACTTAGCCAAGAATTATCTGATTTTTGGTGATGCTTTATACCGTCGAGGGGTTGATTCAATCCTAAGACGCTGCTTAACTCTCGAGGAAGCTGAGGCTGTGCTCAATGATTCTCACAGTGGAGCTTGTGGGGGTCATTTATCTGGGCTTGCTACAGCTCAAAAGATTTTGCGTGCTGGATACTTTTGGCCCTCGATTTTCAAGGATTGTATTGAATCGGTCAAAAGGTGTCATCCTTGTCAGGTGTATACTCGAAAAATGCGTGCTCATCCGGCTCCGCTTTTTCCAGTCGTTACTGTCGGACCCTTTACAAAGTGGGGTATTGATTTTACTACTTGTAACCCACCTTCCGCAAAAGGTCACAAGTACATTATTGTAGCAGTAGACTACTTTACGAAGTGGGTCGAAGCTATGCCTACTTTTGGGAACGATGGTGAGACTGCAGCTCTTTTCTTCTTCAACCAAGTTATTGCTCGTTTCGGTATACCTAGAGAGATTGTCACTGACCATGGCAGTCACTTTTAGAATAGTATGATGGCTGAGTTGGCTCTCAAATTGGGTTTCCGGCAGGAGCATTCATCTCCATATTATCCTCAGGCCAATGGGCAGGTGGAAGCCGTGAATAAATCCTTGCAGACCATTCTTCAAAGGACAATTGATAAACATAGATCCAACTAGCATATTATGCTATATCCTGCACTTTGGGCATACAGGACGTCAGTGAAAACTGCAACTGGATTTACTCCGTTTCAGCTAGTGCACGGGGTGGAGTCCGTATTTCCCATTGAATGCGAGATTCCCTCCCTTAAGTTAGCTATTGAGCTTCTTCCTGACACTTCTAGTCTGGCAGAGCAGCTTCTTCATCTGGAACATCTCGATGAGTAGCGTCGAGATGCCGCCACGATGAATGAAGCACATAAAAACAGAGTCAAAGTTCAGTACGATAAGGCGGTTAAGCCTAGGGTCTTTTCCGAAGGTGACCTTGTTTTGGTCTATGCCCAAGAAAAAGACGCCTTGGGGGCAGGAAAGTTTAAGTCGATGTGGTATGGCCCCTATATCGTTAAAAGGGTCCTTAAGAAAGGAGCTTATACTTTGGTTGATTTCGAAGGGAACGAGTTGTCGGAGCCCCGAAATGGGCTCTATCTTAAGAAGTATTATGCCTAGGCTTCAGCCTGGCATCTTGCTTTTGTATATATTTGTAGTTTTTGCTTTGTACATATCTGATTGATTTTCGATTTTTGATGAGTTGGTGATGTTTTTGATCTGCTTTGGCAGGTTGTGTTGGATGTCATGAGTCATTTTGGTTTCGCCGATGGTGCTAGTAGACACACCCGGAACTTAGCTTCCGTGGCTTGGGTGCTTCATTATCCTTCCGGTCAGCTGTTGGTATCAAGAGGGGTCTGCATTGGTCCTGCTTCCAATAACGTAGCAGAATACACTGCAGTCATTCATCTACTCTCGGAAGCAATATCTTTGGGTGTTGATTTGTTGGTAGTTTTCTTGGACTCCCAGCTGGTGGTGTCGCAGTTGAACAACACTTATCGGGTACGAGATCCATTTTTATTACGATTGTTCTTGAGGGTACGTTTGTTACAAAGGTCATTTCAATTTTTAACATTCATTCATATTCCTCGAGCTGACAATTGGTTTGCTGACTCATTGGCTAATCAAGCTTTGGATTGGCATATTAATCATTCAATACAATAAAATCTTTAATCATCATAAACATCATACTTTTGATACATTTATCACATCACATCAAATATCGTTGTATATATATATCATCAGAGTGTTTCAAAAACTTTACAAAATTTGGATCCATAAATGCCGTACAAAACTTGGGCTTATGCCCCATCATGTTCAGTCTCAAAAAGAATATACAGTCATCTAATATAAAATCTGTCTATTCCTGAGGTCCCTGTCCAGCAGTCGTGTTCCTATAGAACGTAACTGCAGTGGCCACACGGCGGAATAATCTAACCCAGTCTCGTGGTACTCCTACTACCCGTCTCTGGACGGCCTCAGGCAAGTCCTCCACAGCAGCCATAGGGATTTGGCGGGTTAATCCCTCCAAGTTTCTCTGCACGGCCTGGAGTGTCCTGTCTGAGTCCACACTCTCTGCCTCGCCCCTGCGACGCTTATGGCGTGGGAGACCCTCAGGTCTAACTGGTCCAACATCTGAAACATGATCATTTTTAAATCGTCAGTCATTATGAATCCAATCAAAAACATGTTTTTTTTTCATTTTTTCATACATATTTGAAAAAAATCCAAAAAAATTATATAAGTCAAATTTTTTTTGCAAAAACTTACCGACTGCTCCCCATGCTGCGCCGGGTGGAAGTACTAGATCTGGATCTCCTCAGAAGTCCATCCCGGCATAGGGATAGTCGTCCACTGCGATGATTTTTTCTCCCCACCAAAGGAAGAACTCATCGTCCCATGTGGTGCGGGGTACTTCACTGCCCCCCAGTCTCTTCATCATGTCTGCCCAACGGGCAAGTCTTGGGTCCTGCGGGCTGCTGATGGTCGAGATCACTCTGGGTCTCAAAGCTGGAATCCTCTCAAAGAAGAATGTTGTCAAAATGGTCCCATAGCCAAAGTGTTTAGTCTTTGCTTGGCGAATGGAGGTCAATTGTTGTTTCATGTTCAGTAGCAGGGCTGTGCACCAATCATACACATGAACTAAGCACTCTACAGCTATGCTCATTTGCGTCATGGACGCCTGATGTAGTGAGGCAGATCCTGCCACTCTGCCGATGGTGAACAGGAGGATCTTCATGTGCAAATCCCTGATATCTCTAATTGCAATCTGTGTTCCAACCTTTTTGGAATTATCTACGCAATATATGTGGACATAATCTTCCACGGTCAACCCTCCCAGGGGCTTTCCGTGCAAGTCCACTGGATCTCCCCTCCTGGAGAGTCCAGTGATGAAATATATATCTTCCACTTCTATGCGTAGTGGCATCTGATCAATTATGAAGCAATCCTGATCTGGTTCTCAGTAATTTACGAGCATTTCAAGCAATCGCACATTACTTTTCATATTGGGCATTTTAAAGAATTTGAACAATCCACAGTTTCGGAGGATATTTTGTGCTGCGCGATCCTGCATGACCTCTTGGTCTATTGCGCTATGCTCACGTTCCCTCCATGAGATGGTCATCCTGAGAAATTTCATCAAAATTTGCATTAGATACGCTTTTTAAGTTTTGGCCCTGCGCATACGCGGTTTTCCCTGTACACAGTCGCGTGTATACGCGGGTTTCCTTCATTGAACCCGCGTATGCGCAGGTACGCATTTTTTAGCAAGGGTTTTAAGGCAAAAAATCACTTAATTTTAAATTTCAAATGGACAAAATGAATAAACAGGATGATTAAGGAGCCTACCTGAAGTTTCGTTGAATTCCGACGGTCGGTTGTTCCTGATTTGACGAAACAAGTTTTTAGCTCCAGAGCACTTTTTCCAAATCAGCTATGCAATAATGAACCAATTGAGAGGTAATTTGTGTATTTATGGCTAAAAAGTTGAAAATTTTCGCAAAATTTCCTTATGCTTATTTTTTCAATCTATCTTATGCTGTATAACTCGATTGCTTGGAAGTGCCCAGTTTGGTATGTTTCAGGTACATTTTGACGATTTTGAGATTTTTTCCGGTTTTTGATCCATGTTTTCCGACTCTTCACGGCAGGTATATGATCTTCACTGGCATATAGGTTAGGGAATCACTTTCCGTTGCATCTTGCATAATAGCCTCCATACTGATCACTTGCCTTAGGGTCGATCCCATCAGGTCATGAGTATTACACCCATTTCACTCGCCGATTATTTAATCATGACTTGATGGTAGAGCCTTCCTTTACATGGGCTTCTTAGTTAGTTCCTTGCTATCACTTGTTGCCCATGCTGCGTTTTATGTAGGCTCGGGAGTCCTCTTTAGTCCCACCATGACTTATGTGTTGAAGCTTCATTCTTCTTCTTCTCCACTATCATTTTTCTGGCTATTACCCTAGAGGCTCCCTGGTGTTGTTGAGTTGTATTATTGCATTGCATATTGGCTACTTGTTTATCCTGGCCTTTAGCCGGCTTCATTTGGACTCAATGTTTAAGCCAACTTTTGACCTTGTCTATCTGTACAAGTTAACCATTGCATGCACTTGGCTATCGCGACTTGACACCCTTTTACCCATGGATGGAACATGCCTCTCAGTATCGCTTACCAGTTTCCGCCACTTTGCATTGAGCATAGGATCGTTCCAATCCCGGGAACTAGTGCATCTGTTTCTTGATACTCGTTCTATCCATTGTACCATAGCATTCTTTTATTCTTTTTCAGGCTTATTATATGAAAAAGACAAAAAAATCAAATATAACAAAAAGAGCGGGAACGGGATGTATCTTCGTTGTTTTGATGGCAGTACAGAGTCAGTTTTGTCGCCCTTGAACAAAGCACACATACTTATATATATTTCCTTCATTTGGGATGGTTCTAGTTTTGACCTAGGTTCAACCTTTACCATGTTTCACTTGTCAGTTCTCCCCCGGTTGGTTATCTCTTCCAATCATATGGAGAGTTTGTTGTGCCTCCTGCATAACAGACTTATACAGTGTCATTTTTTTCTACCATGGTCATCATGAGTCGTGCTTTTGTTCAAGGGAAGTCTAGCCTGAGTCGGCCATTCTGCGGTGTCTCTTGACTCATTATTCAGTCGGCCTTCCCGTTTTTGTCAGTATCATGTTCTATCACATCAGATGTTTTGGTCTTCTGCTCGTGCTGGTTTGAGAGGGTCCCCATTGACTTCTTGCCGGTGGGTTTGTCTCTTATCGACTACGACACATTGCTCTGAGAGCAAACCTAGAGCCGCACCTTGGGCCTATTTCCATTATTGATAGGTGACCTCGTGCTCAGCATTTGATCATCATCGTGGGTCTTTGACTGAGTGGTTTCCCCTGTGTTCGACGTCAGCACACATTATCACACTTGGGATTCGTGCAGTACCTTGATTTCCATTTGACCCTATCGGTGGATTTCTCGCCTCTGTGTCGGCTTTCATTATTGGTTGGTTCAGAGGGTTTCTTCCGTGCGCTAGCTTCATCTTGTGCACGTCGGAAACGTACTTCGGTTTTGGTTCCATCACTCTCCTTCGTCCGATTCCTTCCAAATCTTGGCCTGCGGGTTACACTCGCGCTGGACTGATGTGGGATGCCTTAATGCCTTCCTTCCAGCGGATCTTTTCCCATCGACTCCGACTCATTGCTCTGGGAATAAGGTCTAGAGTCTTTTTGTCAGTACCTTAGGGTTTGCAGTCATCAGTGGCAGACTCTTCGCTATCGACAGTGAGGATTCATCATTGCCTCTTGATTGGTAGATTCTTTCAAGTGTTCGACTTCAACTCATTCATTCACACTTGTCAGATTGTACTGGGGCACCTTGACACTCATTATCATTATCGGTGGGTTGTCTCACGTTGGTTAACGGGATTCATCATTGCCCGGTAATCCAACGATTTCTCACATGGTCGACTTCAGCTCATTTATTCCCATTGTGTAGAATTGTGCCATAGTGATCGGTGAAGACCTCGGGTTTCATCAGCATGTTTCGGTTCACTTTTGACAGTCCTTTCAGTATCTGCCAGTGATGCCGTCCACCCTTATATGTTGCAGTTCAGCACAGCAGCATCTTATATGTTGGTCCCCGAGTTGCGTGATTGTACCGTTTGATCCACCACTTATGATCCGGTACTTGGAGATTCAGTTACTTGATCAGACATCCAGTTGCACTATCTTTGATCAGCTTTCTATATGTGATACTTGGACATTGATACAGACTTGTCTTTCCGGGCCCTGCTCAGATGATTCACTATGTACTTTCGGTTCAGTTATACTTGTATACATGTTGGATCTATTCAGTACTTTCTATATATATGATGTATTTTTGACTGAGCATGGGTATGCCCGCCTCAGCATGTGTTGACTCTCTGATTTCTTTCATTGGTTTTGGCAGGCTGAAATCTGGAGAAGTCCTCTCTTGTCCTTGCGAAGTTCTTTCTATGTGCATAATACATTTCGGCCATCATGTACCCCTTCTGACCTCATATATTAGGGGGCATCTGTTATATCATCATTTCTCACCTTGACATGATTCATGATTGCTTTATGGCTTTTGGGCACCCATTCCTACAGACTTGGACAAATTCACTTAAAAACAGTGTAAAATCCCTCATACGCGACTATGCCCATACTTTTCCGCGTGTATATGCGAGTACAGCTAGAATTTTCCGCGTATGCCATTAAAATGATTAAAAAATATATAAAAAATCCCTAATTTCGCGCTGGGTTGATGGTTACTCAGGTAGTTCAACCACCCCAGCCCGTGGCCAACTGTTTCCAACTGATGAAACTACTTGGAGGGACTATAAAAAGCCCTCATGTGTATGGCCTAAGGGAGAGAGAGAATTATTGATATTATACTCTGTTGGTATTCCCTATCCAAGTCTGATTCCCCGTGCCTCCTACACTTTCCCAGTTCATTATAGGAAACCCTTTTTTCCTTGAGATACACATCCCTTTATATGTTATCTCGTATGCACCAGTTTGGAAGGAGTCTTAGCGAGGCAAGGGCTGGACGGATCCGGACGACGGTCTGCGAAGGCCTTGGAAGGATCAGGTGATCTCTCCACTCGTACTTTTGTACATGCTATTTATAATACAGAAGTACCATGATGTTCCCGAAATAAACGTGTTAGTGTATGCTTATATGTATGAGAATATTTTTTATACAAGCATTAATTATGATTTATTTAATGTTTTATATGAATCTCACTAACATTTAGAGTAGACATATGCTGTACAACTTGTCCTTTGTGCTGGTTTCTTCTTGTATTTCAGGTTAAGAAGGAAGGACGGTTGCAGGGGGTTTGGACCCCACGTGGATCTACTTCAACTGTAGGACCTACAGGTAACTTTCTCATTCTACTCTATTTAGTTTTTCTGAACATGCATGGTTGTGTGAGTCTCTGTTAAGTAGCATGCCCCTGCTCTGTGGAGGTTGTACCCTAACCAACCTCTAGGGTGAGATTTCCCCGAAACAGAGATCCTATCAAAATATTGCTCGAGGAGGCCCTCGAGAAACAAAGGAACGCGATGATGGATAACTTTGCTCAAATCCTTCAACGACTGCCCACATATGGCGCATTTGCATCCAACAACCACTCTGGAGGTGCCACTCCCTTCAAGGTACAGGTAAACTTTGACATTCCTATATTTTAAGGAAAAATAGATGCAGACGTCGTAGATAGATGGTTAAATTTGCTGGAAGGGTATTTCTCGGTCCATGACTTCTCTGACCAAGAAAAGATTATTTTTGCACTCCTCAAAGCCGCCCCCCATGTCAAAGACTGGTGGGAAACCTACCGTGAGCAAGAGGGCGAAGGGGAACCCTCTCTGTTCTCGACCACACCCACTTGGAATTCGTTCCGAGACGGCATCAAGGAACAATATTACCCTGTGGGGAGCTCTGAGGACAAATACATCCAATGGACCACGCTGCGGCAACAAAAGGATCAAGATGTGCACGAACTGACGAATCTGTTCCATACCCTGCGCACAAAGTTGGGTATTAAAGATTCGGAGAGACATTTGGTGCTCAAGTACCGCGGCTGTCTGCACAAACACATTCAGGAGGAAATGGAGTTCCTCGACAGTACATCTCTTGGCACGGCATATCACTATGCCGCCAAGATCGAGCAGAAATTTAAGCAGAAGAAACGAGACTTTGGATCTGCAAATCTGAAAGGTGCCCTCGAACCGAAGAACAAGGGGCAAGGCCAAAGAAATGCGACTCAGAACAACACCACAAATCCAAAGAAGGACACAGGGAAGTGGTGTGAATTTCATAACAGCCCCACTCACAGCACAAACAAGTGTCGGGCCAAACAGTCTTTGGTGGCCGAACTAAAGGCACTCGAATCAGATGCATTTTCTAATCCTGAGTTAGAACCAGACAAAGGCAATGACAAAGGGAAGAAGATCATTGATGCGGATCCCAGTGCCATTGTTGCCACCACCAAGATCCAGAAGGAGGGTCCAGAGGATCCAAAGGAGGGGGAGCGCCTCTTCCAGTCACAAATGTGGGTAAAGAGTTCTCCGCTGCAATTTCTCGTCAATAGCGGAAGCCAAAAGAACCTCATTTCAGCAGAGGTCATGAAGCGGCTTGGCCTACCGACCATAGCACACCCACAGCCATATACCATCGGGTGGCTCCACCCAGGGAGAGATCTCTGCATCCGCCAGCAGTGCCGCCTTCCATACAGTATCAAGCCATTCACGGATGAGGTATTGTGTGATGTTGCTCCTCTTGATGTAGCTGATGTATTATTGGGCCAACCATACTTGTGGAGACGACATGTTGTGTATGAGTCTAGGCCTCGTGCTGTTATTATTACCTTGGGAAATAACTTGTACAGGATACCAGAGGTAGTACCGCCTCCTGTCATCTCTTTGACTACTACAAAACAACGCAGTAAGATTTTTTCCCAAACCAGGAAATTCATTTTCCTTACGACTCACTCACAGGGAAAGAAGAATATTATGGCCACAACCTCGAAACAGGGCTCCCTTGCACGGCTGCAGCAGATGGACAAAGTTATGGAGGAATACGATGACAATTTCTCCTCACTCATAAAGGTTCCTCTACACTGTCAGGACAAGCACTCCATTGATTTGACTCCCAACGCACCACCGCCTGATGTTGCCATACATCCTGCAACTACACATACAGAATCCAAACATGTACTGTCCAAGGCTGATAAAGAAACCAAATTTACTAAACGCATCCAGCATGTCCACCCGCAGGTCCGTGACATCTTCAATACATCTAATACTCAGTTCAACAGGATTTGCCTCATCTCATGGAGGATCTCAACGCAATGGGGACCATTGCTTCCTAAGGAGGGAGGAATGATCTAGGTGGATATCGGTGGCCACCCACCTATTCCATTTGGACCAACACCATCAATTCTTGCAGCTTTTCACATTCAGCACAACTTACCATTTTTAGCAGGTTTTCGGGTCCTCCACCCTCGGAGCTGTTTTGGGGGCTTCATGATCCAGGTGGATATTGGTGGCCACCCACATATTCCATTTGAACCCCCATCATCAGTTCTTTCAGTTTTCAAGTTGCAACAAAACTTACTATTTTTAGCAGTTTTTCGGGTCCTGAACTTCCGGAGCCGTTTTGAGGCCCTAAACGACGTTTTTTGGGCATCGTTTTACCAGCGAATTTCATGGAATGAAATTCGTCTTGAAAGTTTTGGTCCTTGGATAGATCTTTCTAACGAGCTATTGAGCGCATCAAACAGAGATCGGGTGCCAAAGTTACACCCCCGAGAAGTTGAACCACCAATTTACCCAAACGGGCGCCCACAGTTTTGGCGCCTCATCTCCTACGGTTAGGTTTTTGGACGTTTCGGATTCTACATTGTTTCTCAATAATAAATAGGCCCTCGAGCCTCATTTTAACACAGTTCAGAGGTCTGTAGCCATCACATCTCTTCTCATAGATTCGCTACCAGCACCCTAGCTATTTTATTTCCATTATGTCTGTAAGCATATTTCTGTTATTAATGAAATGACACATTATTTCCGTTGCATCTCTGTATTTATGGTTATGTGTTTATTCTGTTGCGTTCCTGCATAAATCTGGATCAAGGTGCCTATATTACTATTTTATTCCCTTATTGTTAGTGTAGCCCCCTTATTGTTATTGTTGTACCCCTGTAACCCCAATATTGCTATTACTGTGCCCTTACATTGTTATTGTTAGGTCGGCTAGGATTATATTATGGGCCCATGGACTCTTATATATAGAAGGAGGTTTTGGTAATTTGTATCATTCAAGAACTGTTCATTTATGTAATTTATTGGAGGTTTCCCCCTTGAAGTGGCTATTTATAAGGTGTTGATCTCTCTTTTATTCTATTTTTGGAGCTAGTTTCA